>JAADVL010000210.1:0-42329 GCA_023334995.1 Pythium sukuiense
CCCCCCCCCCCCCCCCCCTTCTGCTCCACGCAGATTGTTCTCCTTCTCGGAACACATTCGACAAAGTGTTCCGACCGAAGAGCGGACGAGCGAGCGGACGAGTGAGCGGACGCATCCATATCCGCATATCCCCCGGGAAAGGCAGCTACGATCTTTAGTGGCGTCGAAGTGTTTTTGGTGAGGAAGAAGCCGAAGAAGAAGAAGAAGAAGAAGAAGCCGAGGAAGAAGCAAAGATCTCCTCCTCTTTCTCCACGCATTGACTGCGAGTCTACATGAGCAGCACGCGCAGCAGCGGTGACCATCAGCAGCAGAGCCACCCGCCGGTCGAGCGCGAGCATCTCGCGCGCATCGCCGCGCCGGCTCTCGCCCACGCCATCGACGACACCACCCCTGGCGCCGACTCGACGCCCTCAAAGAAGAGAAAGTACAGCGCGTCGTCTTCGTCGGATCCATCCGCAGCCGGCAGCGCAGGCAGCTACGTCGTGAGTTCGCCGTCGCTGCCGTCCAATATCGCCACTGCGTCATCCTGTGGCAAGCCGCCCGCCGGACTGAGAGAACGCAAGGCGCCAGGACTGGTCTGTGGCACTGCGCCGACTGGAGAGAACCCTATACTCGTGGCTCTAGGCGGAACCCCTCGTGGCACAAGCGCACCGCAGTCGAGTGCAGGATCGGCGTTTCCGGATCCTGAGCCTTTTGAACTCATGTCCTCACGTCGCATGCCCAGTGCCGCCACGGCGGCTACCGCTGCTTCAGCCATGCCCAGTGCAGCAGGTTCAATTGTGGTGATCAAGAAAGACGTCATCAAGACAGAAGATTCTCCGATGGTGTCCGTGCCGATGAAGCGGAAACGTGAAGAATCGACCGGCGCGGTCGCAGCGATCGCAGCCGAGCCAGCCATGAAAGTAGAGCCTATCAAGGGTGAGTTTGTCGCCTATGCGCGCGAGCATATTCACAACCAGGAAGCCGGTGAGGAAGGATTCTCCATCGATCCGTCGGACCGAGCCGTGGAGCACCGCGCCAACAAGCTCGTGCGACGAGAGATCTTGATCGCGTCACCAGCACCGAACGAGGACGACGAGTGGGAAAACGGCACGAACGATGCCAGTATGGAGGATGACAAGGAGGGCGTGTACCAGCCCAACGAACACATCGATTTGCAGCCCGTGGATATGATCCTCCACATCTTTTCGTTCCTCGTGACGGCGGAGGACTTCCCGAGCATGGGTCAAGTCTCACGAAGATGGCGCGAGCTCACCAGTCGACGATCTCTCTGCCAGGCATTGCCGAGCATCCTGCCTGACGGTGCCGTGAACTGGCTCAACTTCCAGAACCTCGGCATCAAGAACAAAGGCACAGAGGGTACGTGCTTCAAGTGCCACCAGCGTTCCACAGGCAAGATCCTCGCTATGAAGAAGGCGCGGGTATTCCCGAAGGGCGAGGGCGTGCCATACTACATGCTACGCGAACTTGCTGTGCTCAAGGGCATCAAGCACGACCACATCGCGTCGCTGGAGATGATCAGCCTCGCGAAGGATGAGCTCCACGTGTTCTTCCCGTACGTCGACAAGACCTTGCATGAAATTATCAACCCGACCGGAGACCCCAGCGGTGGACGCGTCCTGCCCGAGCGTGTGGTGAGTTTATGCCCAGGCCTAAGCTAGTGCGTTCGTCATGCTCATGCCGTGTTGTGTTTGATAGATTCGACGATTGCTGCATCAGCTGTTGGATGCCATCGCGTACTGCCATCGACGAGGCGTTCTCCACCGCAACCTCAAGCCAAAACACTTGCTCATCAACACAAACGACATGGACTCGCTTGGTACGTCCGCTATCTGTGCCTTTCTGCTGGTCACATTGGAGATACTTACATGTATTTACGCTTGGCTTCTCCAGATGATGCCGTCCTTCAGATTTCGGACTTCGCCTTGGTGCGAGCAACGGGCATCCCTCGCCGAACATACACCATGGAGGTTGTGACGCTGTGGTATCGACCGCCGGAGATCTTGATGGGCGTGCGTGGCTATTCGTCGGCCGTGGATATTTGGTCTGTTGGCTGCATCTTCGCCGAAATGGCCCAGGGCAAGCCTCTATTCACGGGTATCTCGGAAATCGACCAGCTCTTCCAGATCTTCAGCAAGTTGTCAACGCCGTCGTCCGAGTCGTGGCCAGGCTTCACATCGCTGCCCAACTACCACTTCGAGTTCCCGAACTGGAGAAAACGCCCGCTGGATCGCTTGTTCCCGAACATTTCAGATCTCGGCATCGACTTGCTGACCAAGTTGCTGACCTACAACCCTGAGCAGCGAATCACTGCCGAGGACGCTCTGCGACACCCGTACTTCTCGGAAGATGTGGTCAAGTTCAGCGCGCTGACGCCGACAATCCCGATGACGCACATGGAGTACGCGATGAAGGGCCTTCGAGCAAGCACTATCCCAGAGCACGTGGAACTCTTCCACGCATACCTCCGCCAGACGGAGCGCGACTCGTGGAAGGAGATCAAGTACTTGAGGTACGTTGCGGCACTCCTACGTGTTGAGACCAGTGGCACGTTTGACTAAATCGCGGATATCTGTGTTTTGAGTAGTCGTCAGAAGACGCTCCGACCCGCCCACAGATCCATGCTGGTGGACTGGCTCATTGAGGTCGTCGATGTGTTCGAGATGTGTCTGCGCACGGCGTTCTTAGCAGTCAACTACACAGATCGCTTTCTCGACATCGTCATGGTGAAGAAGACGAGGTTCCAACTGCTGGGCGCGACTTGTCTACACGTGGCATCCAAGTGTGAAGATGTGTCGTACATCGGTGTGGAAGACCTTGCAATGTGTGCAGACAACGTCTACACGTCCGCGGAGGTGCTCAAGATGGAGGAAAAGCTGCTGAACACGCTCAACTTCACGCTGTCCGTCCCAACAGGTGAGAGGAGTCTTTGCGTGGGTACTGTTGTTGCTGCTCTTTTACTGATGGCAATCGTATCCTGTTATCTGCAGCCCTCGACTTCATCAACATCTACGAGCGAATGATCCCGCCGATCCAGAAGAAGACGTCCATGCTCGCGCACTATCTGCTCGAGTTGGCGCTGCAGGAGTACCAGTTCTTGAAGTTCCTGCCTTCCGTCGTTGCGGCCTGCTGCCTATCAATGGCGATGTACACGGTGGACGGCTTCCCGATGGTGCGTTCGTTGTTCATGAGTTGGTTAATGTTGTTATTTGCGTAGATGCTGATACAACGGTGTTTGTGCAGACCGAAGAATTGGCAGACGCGTGTCAGTACCGATGGGCCGACCTGAAGGAGTGTATGAATGAGCTAAAGACGCTGTACGCCAACTCGCCAACCAACAACCTCGCGGTGATCAAGAAGCGATACTCCAAGGCCGAGCGAAGCCAAGTCTCGAGCATCCTTCCGCCGACCAGCTTCAACATGGCGTTTTAAAAGACCAGCCAGCCAGCCACCAAGTCCTGACGTCCAAGTTTCAGTTTCTCCTAGTAAGGGCCAGTGATCAGTCGCAATATGAACGTGAACACGAGCCAAGTGCACGTCGACGAACCTCAGAAACATAGCAAAACAAGCAAGATATAACTCGGGTATGATTATTATATAACGTCGTTCTCCTCTCGGTGTAAACCGACTTAGCACGTCACTTTGGTTGAGCCGCGTGGCTTCACGGGCTGTGCGATGTAGATCACGGTGGGGTCGTTCGGGTCCACGAATGCCTTGTTCTGGCTCTGGACGAAGCTCATGTCGATGACTTCCTTGCGTTTACGCTTCTCCAGCAGCCGCAGGAACACGGGCAGCACTGTGCCCGTGCCGCCGTTGTCGAAGATGATCTTCCACGAGAACTTGGCTCCCTCGGAGGTCTCCCCGTCGCTCGGGATCACGACGCCCGAGATGCTGCAGGCGCCGAAGATGGGCTGGTTGAATTTCTCGTCCATCATATTCACCAGAGGCACCTCGAACGCCTCGAAGAACACGCCGTGCTGCATGGCTCCTTTCTCCGCCACGAAGATCAGCCGCTCGGTCGTACAGTAGACTCGGCCCTTGCCTTTGAACGTGTTCCTACGTGAGAGAACGTCTGTCATCAGTACTCCAGGTTTCGTTGCATGAAGCCAACCCAAGCAGGAAGAAAGAACGACTCACTCAAGCGTCTTGACCTGGAAAGAGATCTTGGCGCGCTCGAGGATGAACAGCTCATCGTCGTTCGCGAGCGGCAGCAGCTTGCCCTCGTCGGAGAAGAGCTGCGGCTTGAACGACATGGCGGCTTCCACGCCTTTGCGTCTCTCTTTGCTGCTCAATCGGCAGCTCGATAAATTGGCTTGCTGTGGTGGTATTTTTACCTTTGTGTGGGGTTTTACCTGAGACCGTCGATGGGTGTGAGTTGCACCTTGAACCCATGGTGATCCAGCGGGTCCACCTTGTTTTGAGAAAGGCGGTCAAGGCAAAATGGAACGGAGGGCTCAGCATCTACATACATATTGATTTCATGGCAACATACAGTATCTATTTCTTCTTGCCCTTGCTCTTGCTCTTCTTGCCGCCAGCGCCGCTCTCGGCCTTCAGTCGTGCGGCCTCTTCCTCTTCTCGGATGAGATCGTCGGCGAGCTGCTGTGGCGATCGGAACGTGGACGCGAGGTTGAAGTTGCCGGCCACTGGCGCGTTCTGGACGCGCGAGCTGAAGCGGCGCTCGACGCCCTGGTTCTCCGCCGTATCCCACAGCGCCAGCACACCCTTGGAGCCGCCCACGCCGAGCATGAATGGCGAATCCTGGTAGAACGACATGGAGAAGAGCTCACCCTACAGGCAGAATATCGAGTTAGCATACAAGACTCAGGCGCAAGACGAACGAGAGAAAGCAAGCAGCCACGTACCACGTTCATCTCCTTGGAGGTGATGCACACTGGTGAGTTGTCCTTGAGGTCCCAGATCTTGACGGTCTTGTCGACACCGGCGGTGGCGAACATGCCTGGGATCTTCTGCGAGAACGAGATCGCCGACACGGCGCCGGAGTGCGCGTTGAATCGGAACAGCGGCGCCGAGCCGTTCTTACGCACATCGAATCCGACGACGACACCATCCTCCGACGAGGCGACAATGGTGGTTGGGTCATGTGGCGCCCATGTGAGGCTCTCCACCTCACCGCTGAGCGTGAACTTGGAGCAGGCGTCTGGCTGACGGCCATCAAGCACGACAATGTTGCGGTCAAAGCCCGCCGAGGCAAGCACGCTGGTCTCCGCTGGGTTCCATCGCACGCTCTGGACCTTGCCCGTGTGGTGGCTCATCGTGTACAGACACGCCTGTGTTGTGATATCCCAGACCTTGACCGTCATATCGGCCGAGCCACTGGCCAGCATATTTCTGTGGCTGCTGTTCCAGTCGAGGCCGAGCACGGCGTCCGTGTGGCTGCCGTTCTTGAGCGCCGCCTTCTTGTCCTTGCGCTTGCGCATGGCCTTTGGCACCGCAACGGCGCGCAGCTCCTCGTGCTCTTCACCACCGAGCGTCGCCGTTGGCTCGAGCACGTCCAGCACATCCAGGTTCCAGATCTCGATTCCTGGCTTGAACGTACCAACCGCCACGAAGCTGCCATCCACTGGGCCAGACGCTGGGTCCAGCGGCACAGGCGCACAGTCCATCCACGCCATGCACAGTGGAAACGCTGGCAGGTTGATCTCGTGGTGCACGTACAGCGAGCCGGTCTCCTCATCGTACACCTGCACCTCCAGGTTGCTGAAGTCGTCCTCCGTGTTGGCGACGAGGATCACCGAGTCGGTCGGGCGGATCTCTTCGTCCTCCTGGTCGTACTGCTCGTCATCGTCCTCATCGTCGTCCAGCACGGCATTGGCGTCCATGTTGATGTCCAGATCCTCCGCGGTCTCGCCTTCATCCTCCTCCTCTTCCTCTTCTTCTTCTTCTTCCTCGTCCGAGCCTTCCAGCTCAGCCATGTCTGTGCCGCCCTCGAGGAAGTTCTTGATCGCGACGTCGTTGTCCTCATCGTCGTACTCATCCATACGGAACGACGCTGGCAGGCCATCGACAGCGCCGCTGTCGCTAGTCGTCGCGGCCGCCGGCGCCTCCTCCTCCTCGTCACTGTCGTCCGAGTCCATGGTGGCCTCCATGGCCTCCTGCTCGTCCTCCTCCTCCTGCTTCGCGAGCTGCTCCATCATCTGCATCTCAGCATCCGTGAGCACGAGCTTCTGCGGTAGGCGCTTCGACGCGCCCTTGGGCACCCATGCAAGCGCGGAGATCATGGCTTCTCTAGCGTCGGTCGTCGGCGTCAAGTCCAATATGCGCGGCTGCTATTGCCAACCAGTCCTCCACGACCTCTTGGGGCCAAGCAGCTAACGTGAACAAATACTGTACGAGACAAATCAATATTTCACCCTCACTGTACTGCAGCATGAAGCCATGCGTGTCATTGCGTGGTATCGGTTTATAGAGGGTATGTATCCATCCCAAACGCCAGCGATTTGACTGGAGGCGGCTCTCATTGGCGTCCAATTCATTGAATTGCAATTCAATTCATTTGAAGTCCAAAGCGATGCGATTCAACACCGTTTCACAGACTGGTTGCCAATGATCAAAGGCAACAACGGCAAGCAGCTCGAAGCGACCATGGCGACCACAACCACGACGCCCATGGGCTCCGCGGCGACGGCGTTTGACGGACAGAGCGTCGCGATGATCAGCCAGCAAAGTTTCCGCATGGCGGTTGGCGTGCTGCTGCGTGAAGAGCCCAAGCTGCAGCGCCACCCGGCCGTGCAGCAGGCCCAGCAACTCGAGGACTGGACCGTGGACCCACTGAGCAAGACGCAGGCGAAGAAGACCAAGTCCAAGGCCAAGGGCGACGCGAATGACGTGGCGCGTGCGTACCTGAACGCCATGGCGTCATGCCTCGTGCACGAGGAGTTCCTGTGGGTGATTCTCAAGCATCTGCGCGCGTTCTGCCTCGACTTGATGGCACGGCTCATGGACGGCACGACGCTCACGCTGTACGACGACGACAAGGACGAGAGCTTCGCGGTTTGCAGCGATAACCTCCAGCGCCGTGAGCGTGTGGCCGGCGCGCTGGTCACGCTGCTGGCGTTCCTGCCGCAGACCAAGCACCTCGTGCTGCAGTACTTCATCGAGTCACCGTGCTTTTTCGAGTACGTGAGCATCGCGGCCACGCAGACCCAGAGCCAGCAGCAGAGCAACAGCAAGCAGCAGCACTTGACGCCTATGGTGCGTGGCCGACTGCGCCGTATCGTGCAGATCGCGTACCGTTTGCTGCAATTGTACCCACATGAGGTCACGCCGATTTGGAATTGGGCGAGCGTGTATCCGCTGTGTTTCCACGAAGACTTGCGTGTGCGATGGTACGCTGCGCGTGCGACTGCGCTCGTGCTGCGCATGAGTAACCTGCAGCGCAACGCGTTCCTGAGCGAGCTCCACGTTGGCCTGGACGCGGCCGTCGGTAGCAGCTACAGCGTCGTGCGCCAGATCGAGATTGACGAGCGCCGATACGAGATCGCGCAGCAGGCGCAGCGCGTGGAGCTTGTCACGAGTAGTGGTGGTGTGCAGCCGATTGACGAGAGCGATGCGTCGGCGTCGCTGCAGCCCATTCCGTTCCACGAGTCGCTGACGAATGTGTTCGGCGTCGTGATCCCCACGAAGCGGTCAGCAAAGGCGTCGTCCGTGGATATCGTGGCCGAACCACTTGTCCCAACGCCATCAACGAAGCGAAACCTGCAGTCACTGGCCATCGCGCTTGGGTTGAAGCGTCCAGTGCTGATTGCCGGTCCTGGCGGATGTGGTAAGACGGCAGTCATCCGTGAACTTGCGCGTTTGTCGGGCAACAACGACATGGTCGAACTCCACCTCGACGACCAAATCGACTCCAAGACCTTGCTCGGCTCGTACGTGTGTACCGACATTCCAGGTGAATTCACGTGGCAGCCTGGAGCCCTCACAACGGCTGTGCTCGAAGGCTGCTGGGTCGTGATTGAAGACATCGACCGTGCGCCGTTCGAAGTGCTGGCCGCGTTGATGCCACTGCTCGAGACTCGCGAGATGGTGCTGCCAGGTCGCGGCGAGCTCCTGGTCGCACACTCGAATTTCCAGATCTTTGCGACCACGAGTCACGGCCACAACATGCCCAAGGGTTTCCAGGAGTCGATTTGGGCGCGTGTGGATGTGCAGTCACTCCGTGACGACGAGGTTCAGTCGATTCTGACGACGACGTTCCCGCGTATTCCAGCGCATGTGATCGCGAAGATCATGACGACGTTCAACGTCGTGTCCGGCAACGAGCAGATCAACTCGATGTTCACTGCGATTTGGAAGGAGACGCGTCGCAACTATGGTCGTGACTTCTCGTTGCGCGATCTTCTCAAGTGGTGCAAGCGCATCTACGCGTTCTGCTACTCGGCCACCAACTCGACACGCGATGGTGAGGCGTACATGACGGAGGACGAGCGTCTGCGCATCATCGTGGAGGCGTGTGACGTGTTCTGCGCTGGTATTCGCGACCCGCAAACACGAACGGAGGCGGCGGTTGCGATTGGATCGATTTGGCAGGCACAGGAGGAGAAGGTGCGGTATATGATGGAGCTGCACAAGCCAAGTGTCAAGTTCTCTACCCATGAAGTCGAGATCGGTCGTGTGCACCTGCCAACGATGAACAACGACGAAGATTCCCGTGGGTCGTCGACGTCGTTTGTGAACACGGGCCACGTGCTGCGCCTGCTTGAGAAGCTCGCGGCGATCATCCACACGTGTGAGCCTGCCCTGCTCATCGGTGAGACCGGTTGTGGTAAGACGACGGTGATTCAGCACTTGGCGGCTTCCATGGGCCAGAAACTTGTCGTGCAGAACTTGAACATCCAGAGTGACAGCTCCGACTTGGTCGGTGGCTTCAAGCCTGTCGAGCTGCATCTTCTCGCGCGTCCTCTGTATATGAGTTTCGTGGATCTCTTCAGTTCCACGTTCTCGCAAAAGAGCAACGCTGCCTTCTTGAACGTTGTGCGCGTGGCTTTTGAGCACAAGGACTGGAAAAAGATGGTCAAGGGTATGAAGAAGGCACTGCAGATGGCTAATGCGAAGCTCAACGGTGGCGATGATCGAGAGGTGGAGGTGACCGGCAACTCGAAGATGGTGACCAAGGGTGCGTCACCAACTGTGATGAAGTCGCGATGGGAGACGTTTGATGCAGAGGTTTCGCGCTTCGAGCGTCAGAAGGAGCAGGTCGAGTCACACTTCGCGTTTGCATTCGTGGAGGGTGTGCTCGTGAAGGCTCTGCGTGAAGGCCACTGGGTGCTGCTCGATGAGATTAACTTGGCGTCGTCCGACACGCTCGAGCGTATCAGCACGCTGCTCGAGTACGAGAAGAGTGCGTTCTCTCTTACTGAGCGTGGTGATGTGGAGATTATCAAGCCGCACCCGAACTTTCGTCTATTCGGTGCGATGAACCCGTCGACGGACGTCGGCAAGAAGGATCTGCCGCCTTCTCTTCGCAACCGCTTCACTGAGATCTACGTGGACGAGTGTGTGGCGCCGACGGATCTTCAGATGGTAGTTCAGCACCACTTCAAGGAGATTGCTGCGGCGCCGGTGATGGAGACCGTGGGCTTCTACTTGGAGGCTCGAAAGCAGGCCGAGGAACGCTTGAGTGATGGTGCGCGCCACCGACCTCGCTACTCCCTGCGTACTCTGAGCCAAGCGCTCAGTATCACTCGGATCTTGATTCAGCGTGGCTACGGCATGCCTCGTGCGCTGTACGAAGGCTTCTCTTCGACGTTCTGCACGCTGTTGGATCTCGACTCTCGTGCTTACTTGCAGACGCTCATCAAGAACACGTTTGCGAAGGCGATGAGAGCGAAGGAGCTGAAGCGTGAACCGCCATGCCCTGGTGGTCCAAAGCGAGTCAATGATTTCGTCGTTGTGAGCTCGTACTGGGTGCGCAAGGGCGAGTTTATGGATCCTCGTGATGACTCTCTGCCTGACCCAGTGACGTGCCGCAAGAAGTTCGTGCTTACCAGCTCGGTGGAGGAAAACCTGCGTCATGTAGCACGTGCGGCCTTGATTGGCAAGTATCCAGTGCTGCTCCAAGGTCCTACGTCGGCTGGCAAGACGTCTTTGATCTCGTACTTGGCAGCTCGTATCGGCCAGAAGTGCGTTCGTATCAACAACCACGAACACACGGACATTCAAGAGTATCTTGGAAGCTACGTGTCTGACTCGAACGGAAAGCTGACCTTCAAGGAAGGTGTGTTGGTCGAGGCTGTCCGCAATGGCTGGTGGATCATCCTCGATGAACTGAACTTGGCGCCGTCGGAGGTGCTGGAGGCACTCAACCGTTTGCTCGATGACAACCGTGAGCTTTTCCTCCCTGAGACTCAAGAGACCGTGAAGCCACACCCGAAGTTCATGCTCTTCGCGACGCAGAACCCTCCAGGTCTCTACGGAGGTCGTAAGGTGCTATCGCGTGCGTTCCGCAACCGTTTCTTGGAGATTCAAGTTGACGAGGTGCCAACCAAGGAGCTGCAGGTCATCCTGCAGGAGCGTAGCTCGCTGCCACCATCGTACTGTGCCATCCTGATCGACATCATGCGTCAGTTGCAGATGGTGCGTCAGCAGTCGTCGATCTTTGCCGGCAAGTCAGGCTTCATCACCACGCGTGACTTGCTTCGATGGGCTGAGCGTCGACCATCAACGAAACAGGCACTCGCTGAAGAGGGCTACTGTTTGCTTGCCGAGCGTCTCCGTAAGGACGAAGAGAAGCTGGTCGTGAAGCAGGTTATCGAGCAGAAGTGCAACGTGACGATCGACTTGGACGCGATGTACTACCGGGGCGAAGTGCGCGACTCCAACTTAATCAACGAGGATGGCGATGTCGAGCACGAGGCTGTGTGGGGATCGAATGAGCACTTCGAACGAGTGCAGCAGCTTGTAGAGCAGGCGCTTGAAGATGGTGAGAACAAGAGCGAAGGTAATGCCGCCGGCCTCGACAAGATCAGTGTGACGAAAGCGCTTCGTCGACTGTTCGCGCTCGTTGGTCGCTGTCTCCAGCACGAGGAGCCTGTGCTGCTTGTCGGTGAGACTGGTTGTGGCAAGACCACGGTCTGCCAGCTTTACTCTCTTCTGTTTAACCAGCCTCTGCACATCATCAACTGTCACCAGCACACGGAAACTTCGGACTTCCTTGGTTGCTTGCGGCCTGTGCGTGGTAAGGAGATGATCGCCGTCGATCTGCAGGCTGCTTTAGTGGCCTTCCTCCCTACCCAAGGTGTTGTCGATGTCGAGTCCAAGGGTATCACAGAGCTGTTGGGTGCGTATGAACGTGTGAGCGAGTCACTGGCGAAGAAGAGCAAGGCTGACGATGCAGAGATGGAGGATGCTGAAGTGACCGCGTCTCTCGAGAAGATCAACCGCCTCAAGCGTCGCTACCAGTCGATTTTCGAGTGGTGTGACGGCCCGCTGGTCGAATCTATGAAGAAGGGCGACCTGATTCTTGTGGATGAAGTCAACTTGGCGGAGGATGCCGTGCTTGAACGTCTCAACAGTGTGCTCGAGCCATCGCGCACGCTGCTGCTCGCGGAGAAGGGCGGTGACCAGGTCGAGGAGATTGTGGCCCACCAGAAGTGGCGAATCATGGCGACGATGAACCCGGGTGGTGATTTTGGTAAGCGTGAGCTGTCGCCAGCGTTGCGCAACCGTTTCACGGAGATCTGGGTGCCAGCGATTTCCGACCTCGGTGACATCGCGACGATTATCCGCGACCGTCTTGTCGGTCGTAGCGGTGTGGCCGCGCTCCCGACATCAAACGAGCTCGCCTTGTTGTGTGACCCGATCCTCGCGTTCGTGAAGAAATTCAACGAGAAGAACGGTGGCATTGCTGGCTGTGGTGCGGTAACGCTTCGTGATATCCTGTCGTGGATCAACTTCATCTGCGCAGTCATCAAGAAGCAGCAGAGTGAAGGCAGCAGTCGCCGTGTCTCGGCATGGACGGCGTTCGTGCAGGGTGCGGCACTGTCGATCTTGGACGGTTTGGGCTTGGGTTCCGATAAGGCTCTCCACACCGCTCTCAAGGCCCGTGACGAGGCATACGAGTACCTGCTGGATCTCGTGCCGACCGACGATGCCGATGCCCGTGAGGAAGTCCTTCAGTCGCTGCATGCGACCAAGCAGGCTGTGGACGACCGAATTGCCGGCTTGAACAGTGAAGAGGAGGGCCACTTCGGTATCGCGCCGTTCGTGATCCCACGTGGCCCAGATGCCGCCAACGGCAAGGAGCCGTCATTCTCCTTGAAGGCGCCGACGACTATGTCGAACTTGTACCGTGTGCTTCGTGCGATGCAAGTGAACCGACCGATCATCCTGGAGGGCTCACCTGGTGTTGGTAAGACAAGTCTGATCAGCGCTCTGGCGGCTGCGTCGGGTCACCGTCTTGTGCGAATCAACTTGTCGGAGCAGACTGATATCTCCGACCTCTTTGGATCCGATCTTCCTGCGGCATCGAGTGGCTCTGACAATCAGAACGAGAACGCTAAGGGCATGTTTGAATGGTGCGACGGTGTCTTCTTGCGCGCACTCAAGGCAGGCGACTGGGTACTTCTCGATGAGCTCAACTTGGCGTCGCAGTCGGTGTTGGAAGGCCTGAACTCGTGTCTGGACCACCGTGGAACCGTGTACATTCCTGAATTGGACCGTGAGTTCGAGTGCCCGCCGACGTTCCGTGTGTTTGCCGCTCAAAACCCACTGCGTCAGGGTGGTGGCCGCAAGGGTTTGCCCAAGTCGTTCTTGAACCGTTTCACTCGAGTGTTCGTTGACATGCTCCACGAGGAGGATCTCACCCACATTGCGACGTCGATCTACCCGCAGCTCAATGTTCCGACGCCAGTGGCTTCGGAAGAAGGTTCGAGCTCAGCGGTTGATGCGAAGGCTACTATCCTTGAGCGTATGATCAAGTTCAACAGTACGATTCACACGGACACGATGGAGGACTGCAAGTATGGTCGTCTCGGCGCGCCCTGGGAGTTCAACCTGCGTGATGTGTTCCGATTCTGTGAACTGCTGAACCAAGATGGCGACCTGGCGAGTGCCGGCAAGGACGACCGCCAGATCCTAGACGCGTTGCGTTACTACGTCAACTTCATCTACGTGGAGCGTATGCGATCGGCTCGTGACCGCGCGTTCGTCGCGAAGCGATTCGCCGAGTTCTTTGGCGACGCCACGCCATTGGAGATCAACAATGTGGCTCTGCGTGTTGGTGAGTCGTTCGTGCAGGTTGGCCGTGCGTTCCTCAAGCGCCGCACCGACCAGCTGCGAGTGAGTCGAGTCGCACCGCCAGTGTTCAACTTCCTGCTGAAGCCAATGGAGGCGTTGGTTCACTGTGTGAACTTGAGCTGGCCGGCTCTGCTTGTGGGTGGTCCAGGAAGTGGCAAGACGTCGGCTGCCCGACTGCTCGCAGCCCTGTCCGGCAACAAGCTCCACGAACTGGGTATGAGCGCCGGCACTGATGCGACCGAGCTTCTCGGTTGCTTCGAGCAGGTCGACTTGGGCCGCAAGCTGCGCGAGATCCAGGAGAGCGTATCGGAGATCTTTGACGTTGTGATCGATGGGTTATTGCGCAAGGCTGCTGCCGCGAAGGATGGAAAGCGTGTGTCGCTGACCAAGCAGGCTCGCCAACTCAGTAACCAGTGGTTCTCGTTGGTCAAGCACGAGCGTGATGCGAGTGAAAGCGTCTCCAGCAACTCGCCCAACAAGACGAAGAAGCGTCCACAACTTACGAAGGGTGAGCTGGACACCGCTGTTGTCGACATGCTAGCGACGGTGGTGACGGCGTTGATCAAGGTTGCGCCGACGGCCAACGGAAGTGACGCTGACCGCATCGTCGACGAGCTGAAGCAAGTAGAGCAGCGCACTCGTGCGGTTGTTCAGCTGAGCAAGGCCTCGGCCGCGTCGGTGGCGTCGTCGTTTGAGTGGGTTGATGGAACGCTCATCCAAGCCATGGAACGTGGCGAGTGGATTCTGTTAGACAACGTCAACTTCTGTAGCTCCTCAGTCCTCGATCGTCTCAACTCGCTCATGGAGACCGGCGGTGAGCTACTCATCAACGAGTGCGGCGTGATCAATGGTAAGCTGCGCGTCGTCAAGCCGCACCCAGACTTCCGCATCTTCCTCGCGATGGACCCACAGTTCGGTGAAGTCTCGCGTGCCATGCGAAACCGCTGTGTGGAAATCGCTTTGGTGGACGGAGTTGCGGACCAGCAGCCTCGAGACCTCGTTGTCATGGCAACTGCTGCCGGCGTGCCTGGTTTCCAGCTTGGTCGTGGCTTTGAGCGCGTGCACCGTGCATTGGAAAACGCTTTGGCTTCTCACCCAACGACTGGCGCGCGTGTCCTTGGACGATTCAGCCGTCGCCACTTAGAGAACTGGGCTATGCTTGCTTCCCGGGAGATGGAGCGTGGCGTGCCTCTGCGAACTGCTGTCGGCCGCGCGTTCGAGCGCGTCTACGGAAGTGGCGAGGATTTGCTCAAGTTTATGGATCTGGACATCGACGCGTTGTTGAATGGTGCCTTCAAGACGGATGCCGTTGGAGATGCTGCTGACAAGCGCCGTGCGTTGGCGTTGCCGCCGTCGACGACGTTCGAGTTGTGCCAGAGCGCAGACAGCGTGATGCTCAAGCGTGACTTTGCTTACGTTGACTATCTGCTGCGCACCACGACGCAGCAAGAGTCGGCGAGTATTGTCCAGTATCAGTTGTTTGGTACACTGTGTGCCTCCGTGCTCGAGCCAGCAGAGAGCAAGGCCGACAAGCCTGCAGATCTGCAACTCGTAGATTTCGTCGAGTTCGCCAGCGAGCAGAGTCGTCTCGAGCAGATCGTCCCACGCGAAGAGATGCTGAAGGTCGCACAGCAGCATTTGACGTCGATCGAGTTCTTCCCGTTCGGTGGTGTGTCGCCTTCCGTGCTACTGGCTCCGTTTGTGCTGCGTCGTGTTGTCCAGTCGCTTTCTTCGACAACGTCTCGCCTCATCACGGAGGAGAGCTTGCTCTTCGCCATGGAGGCTATTGTCGGTAGTTTCGCGTCCGGCAGTGACACCGCTGCTGTCAACGGTGATGCATCAGCATACTTGCTGTTCCGTTTCCTGCGCTCGCTTCTGTCCAACAAGCTGTACAAGATCTGTGCCGTGAAGGCTCGCTCGGCTTTGAAGAAATTGCTCGCTACGGATGATACCGCTGCGACCGGTGAGGAGTACCCTGTGTATCTCTCCGCGAACGCCGCGGCGTTCCACCAGCTTGAGACGTTTGTGTCGGCGCAACGCAGCTCGTTCCCAGAGGTGGATGACTTGTGGAACTCGATTGTGAACCTGCAGTCGCAGCTTGAGCTGCTCGACGGCACGGAGTGGCTGCGATTCTGTGAAGAAGAACAGTACGAACAGATTGACTCGCTGCTTGCCCCAAGTACCACGACTAAGAACAAGACCAACGCGAGTGAACGCAGTGCCAAGCGGGCCAAGAAGCAGGCTGCATTTGATGGCGATCTGTCGGGCTTCTCGGTGCTTCAGCAGTCGTACGCCGTGCACCAGTACCATGCCGACCGCTCTTCGATCGTGAACGGCGATGTCGTATTCTTGATCCACCCGTTCTTCAAGGCGTTTGACGCGTGGATTTTGACGATCATTGAGCAGAACGCCGTCAACAAAAAGGAGATCGCGTCCACGTTGAAGCGCCTTGTGCAGGACCGCTTCGAGCTGTCGATTCAGCTTCGTGACCGCGCCCTTGATTGGACGCACTTCTTGATCCATTGGCAAATCGTCAAGAAATCGCTGATGCGAAACGTTCCTGAAGATCTCACGTCGGGCCAGGAGTGGGGAGTCGTCGTGGATATGCACGAGCGAATCAACGCTGCGATCGAGAAGGTGATCGGCTGTGCGACGCACAAGAACACGCTGTGGAAGCGAGGTGGTCACGCGCTGCTGCCTCGCAGTGCTGAGCTGTGGAATGCCAAGTCCCTGTTGGAACGTCTCACCAAGACGCACATGCAGCTCAACGGTCAGCACTTCTCATCGACCGCGATCTCAGCTGACGGAACGCACCAACAGGTGGATGTGCTCGCCCTGCTGTTCGGCGGTGTTATCGCCATGGAGGCAGCGATGAAGAGTGGAAGTTTGGACGTGTCGTCCCTGTTCTATGTGGATGCCACGAGCCGTCGCGAGGTGCTGCACGCACTGTGTGCATTCTCGTTTTTGTCCAAGCAGCAGCAACAGCAGCAGTCAACGGAGGCCAAGGGTGGTCAGCACATGATGATGGCAGAAGAGCTGATTAAGGTACCAGACGTGCTGCTGAAGAAGCTTCAGGACAGCCACAAGGAGATGACTGAGCTGATCTCGTCCAAGACGCTCTACCTGAGTGAGTTGGAGGATACCAGTGCGAACCAGCACTTGATCGACTTTATCACGAGCGAGAACGCTGCGGAAGTTGGTGGCCGTGTGGGCCGTGACGCACCAATTCTGCTGTTCGACATGAAGGAGAGTGCTCGACTCGTCGACCATCTCGTGAACTTCCAGCTGGCGCCTCTCAAGGAGCACGCCCTCGCTCGTCAGGAGGTTGACATCGTGGGCAAGCTCGTGCACATCATCAACGCGGCCCAGTGGACGTTGGCGACCAGCGATGAGGATTCATCGAACATCGTGACTCTGATTCGCGAGGCACTGACGAACATTGAGAGCCTGTTGGATGGGCACGTCGAGATGGGTCTTCGAAACCCTGCGACGTTCCATGCGTACCAAGACATCGTGTGGTGTGGTCACCGCTTCACCGCCAACAGCGACTCGCTTCCACAAGGACACGACTTTGTCGACGAGCTTCGCGCGTTTGTCGAGGTGCTCAAGAGCCAGCTGAACACTGTGCTGTGTGGCTTCCACCAGTTCCTGCGGGAGAACTCGTTCAACTCGGTGGAGTCTGTCGCGTTAGAGATCTACGACACGCAGAAGAGGCGCCGCCAGCAGCATCAGAACAAGGGCAAGACTCACCAGGAAGATGACGACGTGGACGTCCACCACCGAGTGATCCACGGTCTTCCGCGTGTATTCCAGTCAGTGGGAACCGCCGTTGTGCTTCGTTGTATCGCCGAAGTGGATCTTCACGCCTCGATGTGTGCGACGATTGAGACGCAGGTGCGGACAGTGCGCATGCAGAAGATCAAGGACCACTTGCGATCGCTCGAGGTCAGTTCGGACAAGCAAAAGGAAGAGGGCGTTCCGCAGGCGACGCACAAGTTGCTCAAGGAGCTCTTTATCTTTACTCTCACCGCGTTCCAATCGAGCTTCCGTGAGACTGACCTGCAATCAGTGCTCGGCAACTGGATTTCGACGTCGACTTTGACCACGGGAAACCGTAAGCAGCTGCTTCGTGTGCTTCGCTCGTCGACCGATGCTCGCTTCGCCAGCCTCGTTGATACCTTTGCTGCCCCGTTGCTGGATGTCGTTCTCAAGAAGCCGGACGATGTGAACGTTGAGCTACCGCTCGGTGAAGGTCTCGTCTTGCTCGGTCTGTGGCGCTTCCTGTTGCTGCTTCCGAGCTCACCAGTGGATCCTATCACGAAGCCTTTGGTGAAGAAGGAAATGTTGATGAACCGTGTGGCGATGCACGCCATTCAGGCTGCGGTGGATGGTACGATCCAGCGTCTTGCGCCTCAGGCGGAAGCCACGCAGGCGGAGGAGAAGGCCACGGAGTTGAAGGCACTGGCTGGCCAGGTCCGCGACGTGTCAGTCGTTGCGATCCAAAGATTCAACCCGGAGAACTCGACCGTCGCAGCCGTGAGTGCGAACGTGTTCGGTGAGCTGTTCCGTGACTTGCTGCGCTTCCAGAAGACGATCATGCCGGCGGAGAAGTTGCTCGCGTTTGTGGCTGTTGTTCGTTCGACTGTGTCCAGTGGAGGACGCACAAAATGCATCCAGGTGCTTCGTGAACTCGAGATGTTCCAGCAAACGACTGACAATTTCGTCGCTCAGACCGTGAAGAAGTACGGCACGAGCTTCTACGATATCGTTGAACCACTTGCTGCAAGCATCGGTGCTGTCAAGGAAGGTGTGTCGATGCTTGCGTCTCACATCCACCACCACTTGCAGCAGGACAGTGTGGAGGACGCGGACAAGAATGCTGTGGCACTCGCACTGTTGCGATTCCCACGCGCTCCTGCACTTCGGACCGACTCGACGAGCACTGAGGTCTTCAACTTGATTCGTCTTGTCGGTACCAAGGTCTCAGCTCTGGCAGCCGTGTCTTCGCGATCGATGGCGAGCAAGAAGGCGACCGATGTTGCTCTTCTCAACGTGGCGCTGCGTAAGATGGCGCAGCAGTTCAAGGAGACGCTGGTCCAGGCGTCGTCGCTGTCGTCTTCATCGAGTTCAGCATCTGCGGAGATTGTGCTGCGCAGCAGCAAGTCCATCTTCGACCTTTTCTTGACCAAGTGGCAAGAGCAGAAGCAGCGTGAGGAAGAGAAGCGCCAGGAGGAAGAGGCGCTGTTCAAGTACCGTACGCGTGAGGTCGAGATCGAGTCGGAAGACCAGCTTCTCGAGCAAGAGTACCAGCAGCAGTTCCCAGATTACACGACCAAGGAGTTCAGTGCCTTCCTTACGCCGGAGCATGCAGCGCGTGCCGCTGCCATGGAGAGTGAAGTCGGTGCGGACGCCAATGGTGAGATTTGGATCAGCGACTCACTCATCCAGGAGCTGTGCGATATGCACACGCATCTGTACGCGGCCAGCAGCACAAGTTCACCGTCGTTCAACCGCAAGGAGCTGATTGATGCATTCGCGCGTGCGTTTTCGCTGGCTGTCAACATGCGTCGCACCATCAACGCGATGCAAGGAACGCCTGCCATCGAGCACGCGGCCGTTGCCGCCAGCCTGTTCGCGGCGTCGCTCGTCGAGAGCCGCCTGCACATTGGACAGGCGCCGCCGATGAGCATGCTCAACAGCGAGTACATCCGTGGAGTTGACTTCCACCGTGACCCGCTCGTCAAGGAGGCCGTGCTGGCTGCGCAGCCACTGCAGAACTTGCTCGTCAAGGTGCAGAAGCTGCTCGCGCTCTGGCCGGAGCACGCGATTCTGCAGCAGATCGTGCTTATCGCCGACCGCATCCGCAACTTCGAGATCAGCTCTCCACTTGTGCGTACTCTGACGGCGATTGAGCTGTTGGTGCGTAAGGCGCAAGAGTGGGAGTCGTACGCGGCTCGTGAGTACTCGATTGCGGACGACCTGCGTGCGCTGTCGTCACTCATCACCCGCTGGCGTAAGCTGGAGCTGTACTCGTGGCCGCACTTGCTGCATGTGAAGGAGAAGCAGCACCGTGCGGTTGCCCACAAGACGTGGTTCAACATGTACTCGCTGCTGACGGGTCAATTCGAAGGTGACGCGCCGATGGCCGATGCCGTGGCTCAGCCGAAGAAGGAGCTGCAGTGGCTGTACTTGAATGACATGACCAATTGGGTCTTCGGCTCGAATGCGAAGTCGTCTGTGGCTGATGCGAGTGGCGCAATCGTGATGACTGTCTCGGAGGAGCAGAAGAAGTGGCGGAACGACTTGTTCTCGTCGCTGGATGCGTACGTGCGCTCGTGTCCGATGGGCCAGTACGAGAGCCGCTTGCTGATCGTGTACGCGTTCTGCTGCCAACTGTTCATGGAGTACTGGAACGACGCCGAGAAGGAGGTTGACGCTCAGGCCAAGGCTGCGAAGTTTGGACTTGCAAACGTGCTGTACCACTTGTACCGGTACTACGCGCAGCACTTGGGCTTCCTCGACCGCCAGTGGAGCGGACTGCGTGGCCCGATTCAGAAGCAGCTTCTCGAGTTTGTCAAGATCTGCAAGTGGGACGAGCAGACGTACTACTCGCTTGAGGAGTCGGCTGAGAAGTCGCACCGCAAGCTCATGAAGTTCGTGCGTGACTACGACGCCGTGCTCACGGTCAACATGCAGACAGTCATCGATGCCTCATCAGACAACGGTATCACCAAGGAGGGTGGCTTCGTGGGCGTTGTCGCGACCAAGACGGAGCTCGATCGCTATGATGACAGCATCTACATTCCTCGTATTGAAACGCCGAAGCCTGTGGTAGCTCAAGGTGAAGATGAGGAAGCCCCGGGTGCTGACGGTAAGCAAGCCAAGAAGCCAGAAGCTAAGTCGGTCGTGCAGGAAGAGCCAAGTGGCTCACCCTCGTCGGCTGGCATCTTCGTCGTCGTGACGCATAACGGTGTGCCAACACCAGCGGTGACCGTGGTTGATGAGACGGTTGCCCCATCGCTGTCGTCGCTGTCATCGTACGCGTCCAAGGTTCCAGGCTTCGTCAAGCGTATCGCCAAGTACACCAAGCAGCAGATCCTGGCACCGGAGCAAGTCAAGCAGCGTCAGCTCTCCCGCGAGATCTGTGAAGACTTGTGCTCGACGATCTTCTACCGCATGGCGCTGTTGCAGAACGACGGCCGTGTGAAGGAAGGACCGAAGCTGCCGAAGGGTGCCAAGAAGAAGGCGTTGATTGATCTGCTGGGCGAGCTGAAGGCTCAAGGTCTCTCGTACCACCGCATGCAGCTCCCTGCCGAGCAGCAGCAAATGGAACAGCTCTTTGCGCTGGATGTCCCGGACGTTGAGAGCTGTATCCAGGTCGATGGCCTGAACGACCTCGCCGTGATCCACGAAGAGGAGCTGGATGACGAGGATCGTGACGCCGCATCGCTTGGCAAGACCAAGAAGAAGCGTGGCAAGAAGAAGACCAAGATGAGCAAGCGTAACAAGCAGAAGAAGGCTCTGCTCAAGAGCGGCGCCATTGTTGCCGAGACCAAGGACACGCCTCTGTGGCTGTGGCGTCGAGCCGACGACTACTACTACCGCTTCGTGAGCCAGATCGTGAGTCTGCGCTTCTCGTCGCTGACCCAGTTCTCTCACGACCTGTCGTCGAGCGAGGTCGATCGCATGAACGGCTACGCGGAGAACATGCTCTTCCGCATGCTGCAGCAGCGTCAGCTGCTCCACGCGTCGGCTCTCAGCCACGAACACTTGCTGCTGGCCTTGCAGCGTGTGCGTGAGCTCCACTCCTGGAGCCAAGAGTACCTGGAGTCGCCTGATACCGAGGTTCTGTCTGTCGACGTCGCAATCGAGTGGCAGCAGCACCTGCAGAACACAGTGTCACAGTTGCGTGAGCCGCTTCGCGAGTTGGAGGTGGTGGTTTCGCAGGTGCTGCGTACGAGCGCGTCGCGTTCGGCCGCTACCCCTGCGATGTCGCCTGTATTGGCGCAGTCCAAGTTCGCGTCGATGCTTGCGCTTGTGGAGGAAGTTGCGCAGTCGTTCGAGTTGAGCGATCTCGAGAGTGGCCGTGTGCTCCGCAAGTCGATGGGTGCGCCAGGTATCCCATTCCACTCGAGTCTGTCGTCGGATGACTATGAGCGTGACGGAAACGCCGGTCTCGTGGCGTTCGCTCACCCACAGAAGCGTGGCTACGGCGTGTCGCCGCTTGTCGCGGTCGAGTCGTCAGTCGTGTTGCCAGTCAGTCCTACGGTGCTTCGTGTCAACAGCGACAAGGTCACGCAGCTTCATGGCATGCTCACGGAGATGAAGGAAGCGTTCGCTCATGTGGCGCCAACGGCTCCATTCGATGGTGTTGTTGCCGCATTGGAGTCGGCCGTGGAGAAGGAATCGAACTTCTCGTCTTCTACGTTGACGTCGACTGCCCAGGCGACGTACGAGGATGACGTCAAGGTCGCTGCCACGAAGTCGATGGAGCAGTTTGCAGTCCAGTACGACAAGCTCGTCTCCACGGTGCTGGTTGCGATCCAGGACCTCACGAAGGATGATGGCGAGAAGACGGACGAGAATGGCGACGAGGAGGAGGAGGTCTCGCTTCGTGAGCAGCTCTCGTCGCTCACGGACTCGATCAAGAATGCGCGTATCCATCCGATCGCCACGCAGCTTCACACTGTGTTGGACCTCGTGTCGCAGCAGTACGCTGCCTACTTGGCGTCGTCGTGTGCCTCAGTGTCATGGCAGGAGGCGTTGCGCGAGTCGCTGCGTTTGCTTGACGCCATCGAACCGATTGTGGTCGACTTGCGCGGCATCAGTCGCCAGTTGCTCACCGATATGATCGTGACGCACAAGAGTGTGACCAAGCTCGATTATGTGCTGATCCGCATCTTCCGCAATTTGTTCCAGCACGGCTTCTGTCGCGCTGCCGATGAGAAGGACGACGGAGAAGAAGGCGGCGGTGACGGCAAGACCAAGTTCACGGACGATGTCGACGGCACGGGCATGGGCGAAGGCGAAGGCAAGAAGGACGTGAGCAATGAGATTGAAGACGAGGAGCAGTTGCTGGGTCTCAAGGGCGATGAAAACGAGCAGAAGCCGCCTGAAGACGGCGAGAAGCCCGAAGACACTGGCCTGGAGATGCAGAACGACTTTGACGGCACGATGCACGACGTCCCAGATGACGAGAAGGACGACAACGACGACAAGAACTCGGATGACGAGGAGGAGCTGGACCGTGAGATGGGCGACTTTGACCAGGACGACGAGAACGTTGTGGATGAGAAGAAGTGGGGCGACGACTCGGACGACGACGAAGACGACATCGACAAGGAGAACGAGAAGTTCGAAGACGACTCGCGTATGGACCAGAGCGAAGCCATCGAAGACGAGATCCGTGGCAAGGACGACGACTCCACTGAGGACAACAAGAAGAAGGACAAGGAAGAGGAGAAGGCGAGCAAGGACAAGGATATGTCGCAGGATCCATCCAAGGACGAGACTGGAGAGGACAGTGATGAAGGTGGAGGCAGCGACGACGACAATGCGGAGGACGACGACGAGGACAAGAAGGACCCGGTGAACGACGACCTCGAGGACAACTACGAAGAGAAGCACGACCACGTCGACCCCAACAGCCGCGATGGCGAACAAGAGGAGGAGGAGAAGGGCCAAGAGGGCGATGAGCTGCCGGAGAACATGCAGTTGGATGGTGACGACGAGGAAGATGGTGGTGATGACGAAGGTGGCGACGAGGGGGATGAGTTGGACGAGTCGATGGATCCTGAAGGCGACGAGACGCTCGGTGACGAAGCGGAAAACAAGGACGAAGAAGAGCAGAAGGAGGACGAAGAGAACGAGGAGCCTCTGGACAACTCTGTCCAGCTCGGAGCTGGAGGTCTGGACGATGAAGTGGACGCCCCAGAGGACGAGGAGGCGCCCGAGCCGGAGAAGGATGAGATCAAGACGGAGGAGGACAACTCGGAACAGAAGAAGTCGTCGTCGGCTGTGGCTGGTACGCAGTCCAAGGACGGTGTTGATGAGCTCGACCAGGAGGAGACGACGCCGGACGAGGCGATGGAGGACGATCCGTCGAAGCAGGACGACAAGGACACAGCTGAGGAGAATGAGAACCAGCAGAAGGCCAGCAGTGCTTCCCAGAACAGCAACGAGCAGGACGACAAGCAAGAGTGGCGTCCGTCGAGCCAAGTGGACCAGCCCAAGGAGAATGAGGAGCAGAAGCGCAACCGTCGCAAGCAGGAGCCCAACCCGTACCGCAACCCACAGTCGGCCCAGGAACACTGGAAGCGCCGTGTGGATATGATCAAGCGCGACGACAAGGACGAGGACAACTCGGCCGACAAGTCGAAGCAGGACGGAGCGGAGGACCGCGAGATGACCACGGCGGAGCTCCTGGACGATGACGAGGAGATGGAAGACGCTCAGCACGCGCTGGCGCCTGCAGAGGAGAACCAGATCATGAACCAGCAAAACCAGCAGAACGACGAGGACGACGAGGCCAAGAAGGACCAGGATGAGGACCAGGTCGATGGTGCCGGTGCGACTGCGATGGAGATGGACGACGAGGAGATGGAGGATGCGAAGGACAAGGACGACGAGGATTCCAACGACGAGACCAAGCTCAAGCCAGACGAGAAGACGCCCAAGCCGGAGCGGGACCACAAGACGGACAAGGACAAGGTCTTTGACGCCGATCCGGACTCGGACAAGCCGAAGCCGGAGGAACCACTGCCGACGGATGCCAATAAGGAGGAAGATGACGACGTGAACATGGACGAGAGTAGCGCCAACGCTGTGGATCTTCGCCAGCCAGGCGACCAGCAGGACAAGCGCAAGCCGAACGAGGACGACGAGGAGGAAGTGGAGCGTCCGATGCCCAAGCTGCTGACGCCCGAGGAAGTGGCCGCGCTGCGTGACGACCTCGACTCGTCGATCGCAAACTGGTCTCGCAACGACGAGGCGTCTCGCGGCGCCGAGCTCTGGTCCAAGTACACAGCGATCACGCAGGGCTCGTCGCAGCGCCTGTGTGAGCAGCTGCGTCTCGTGCTCGAGCCCATGCTTCGCGCCAAGCTCGAGGGCGACTTCCGTACGGGCAAACGCATCAACATGCGCAAGGTGATCCCGTACATTGCCAGCCAGTTCCGCAAGGACAAGATCTGGATGCGTCGCACGCGTCCGTCCAAGCGTGCGTACCAGATCATGGTCGCGATCGACGACTCCGAGTCCATGGCCGACAACCACGCCGGCCGTTTGGCGCTCGAGGCCATGACCACGCTTTGTAAGGCGCTCACGCAGCTCGAAGTCGGTGAGATCTCGGTGGTCAAGTTCGGCCAGGACATCGAGCTGCTCCACGCGTTCGACTCGCCGTTCACGGACGACGCCGGTAGCCGCGTGATCACGCAGTTCGGCTTCCAGCAGAAGAAGACCAACATGATCACAACGCTCGACACGATCCTCCAAGTGCTGGAGACTGCCAAGCAGACGTCCCACGCGGCCGCCAACTCGAACGTCGAGTTCACGCAGATCGTGTTCTTGATCTCGGACGGCCGCTTCGACACGGATGGACGCACGCGCATCAAGAAGCTGATCGAAAAGGCACTCGAGCAGCAGCAGCTCATCGTGCTGCTGGTCGTGGACCACGCCGAGAACCACGACAACTCGATCCTTGAGACCAAGAGCGTGACGTTCACCAAGGGCAAGGTCGAGATGGTACCGTACCTGGAGAACTACCCATTCCCGTACTACGTCATCCTGCCGACGTCCGTGCTGCTGCCCGAGATCCTCTCCGACTCGCTGCGTCAGTGGTTCGAGATGCTCCAGATGAAGCAGTAAGTAGATAGAAGTAGACTTGTATTTTCCCCTACATAAAAATACGTATTTTTGATAATTGAAAAACACTCAAAACGCTGAATAAAGTTAGTACGACTTGAAGACGGCGACGGTTGATTAACTTATTGTGACTGACTGACTTGACTAATTATTCCTCGCTGAACTCGTTGAGCTCCATCGACAGGATAGCGTACATCGCGTCCTCGAGCTCCATCTTGGTCTCGTACAGCGGCAGCTCCACTCGATTGAAGCACGTGTGCACGCGTGGGAAGCCCTTGGTCTGGTGCAGCAGAGGCCGCAACGCGAACGGACAGATGCGGCCGTCGTAGCTCGTGAGGCCCTTGAATCCCTGCACAGGGACCCGCGACGAGCCCGTGCTGAACTGCAAGAACCGAGCACGTTCTTCCTCTGTGAGCAGACCGATGACCTCCCAGAACCACTCGACGACACGTGTGTGCTCGCCAAAGTTCTGGGCCACGACCGTGTTGCGACGCCAGTCGGCGAGGTCGATCTCAGGCAGGCCGCAGAGCACGAGCTCGAGCTCCTGGTAGTCGAACACCATCAGGTTTTCCTGAGGCACGACCTCAAAGAGCCCGAGCGACAGCGCCTGGAGCTGCTCGGCGTACCGGTCCAGCATCAGATACCGCAGCTTCAAGTGCAGGTACTCGGCCTTGTTCTCATCGGTCACGGCGATCTCGCTTCCGCCAGGCACGAGATCGATGGACACGGGCTCTTCGTCTCGGATCTCGGTCACGCTGAACGTGAGCTCGAGTGCGTCGACGTTGTCGTTCTCGCGGATCCACTTCATGCTGTTGTAGACCTCCGGGTCGACGTACTGGAGGTCGGAGAACGTGATGGGCACGCCCAGGAAGTGCTTGAGAATGGGCAGACACAGCCTGGCTTGCATGGTCTGTCCTTCCAGCAGCGCACGGCCGATGAGCCGCCCGATGCCGCGGAAGTACAGCAAGTGGTCGGCTGTGCACTCGATCGAATTCGGGTTGATAGCCACGGACTGGTTGTTGCGGTGGCAGTTCATGAACAGACCCAGTGAGTCGTCCAGCAGCTTCTCGAACAGAATAGAGAACCACTCTCGCTGCAAGCCGCCGGCGTCGATGCCGACTTCGCCAATGAACTCGATCCGCAACGGGAAGTGGATGTGCTCGAGCTGGATGCCCAGGAGCTGCTCCATGGACTCGACCAGGATGTTCTCGCGGTGGACGCTGAGCTTGATGCGGCCTTCGTCCCAGTTCCGCAGCAGCCCGTTCATACGCTCGAGGAACCACGCGTACTTCTTCTGGAACGGCAACTGGCTCACGTGGTCGATGAGCTCCAGCTCGTCCGCGCGGATCCGGTAGCCCGTGATGGTCGTGGCGGCGTCGGCCTTGGAGGTCTCTGCGAACGTCAGCCGGCCTTCACTGTGGACTGACGACCGCACCAGGTACGTCACGAAGCCGGACGATGGTCGTCGTGCATTGAGACTCGCGTTGCCTCCTCCAGGGGCGCTCGAAGCTGCTGCTAAGCCGAACGTAGCTCCTGGCGACACGAAAGATGTGGATGTAGCCATGTTGATAGTGCCCCCGGGGCTAGTGTTCCCGCGTTGGCTGTACACGATGTCTTGCCGCTCCCAGAAAGCGGTTCCGTCGGGAGCAATTTTCCGGACCCATTCCTTGCGCTTGCGCGCGTACCGTTGGCGCGGGTTAAGGGCGCTCAGAGATAGACTCTGATTCGCCGAGTAAGACCGACTTAGGCGCAGCGACGCTGAGGACGTGCGGCCCATGGAGCTGCTGGAGCCGCTGGGCTGGTTCACGCTCGCGCCGCTGCGGTGCTGCCGCTTGATGCGTAGCTGGTCTAGCTCCGTGACTGTGGAACCCGGACGCGTGGCGTTGCGCTTGGTGCCACACAAGATGCAATTGGGCTTCTCCAGGGCGTTCGTGAAGTCGCACACGAGACACTTCCATCGCTCGTCGCCCTCGCCACTGCACAGTATCCTCAGGTCAGAATAAAGGAATACGTCACGTGCATGCCAAGGATGAACGTACTTTCGCTCAAGGTCGAGTCGCGTGACGGGCTCTGGGACGTCGTTGAGGAGTATTCTGTGGGAGGGATCATGGGTGAGTGTTCGCCCTATTCGATGGTGGATTATGGAGGCAATACCTGGCTAGAAACGACCGCGAGAGGTTCTCGCGAGGCCTAGACGCTCGATCTTTGAGCAGGTAGAGACCGCCAAGCAGCAGCAGCAGCATGACGGCCGCCATGAGCGAGAGGAAGAGCTCCATATTCGCACCGTCCGAGTCCCCCATGGAGTCGCTGGACGCGAGTCGGTTTGTCGACAGACGCTCGCAGCTAGACGCGAGAAGTTCGACGCAGGAGTCGATTGAGGGGGTGGGCGATCTCGATAGACCTGGATAGACCGCGGCGGTCGTTCGGTCTAAACTGAACCGTGGATGGGTCGAGCTCGCCTTTCCGCGTCCAGGGAGTTCTGACTACAGATCACGGGTGAGGTAACCTGGGTGTTCCGACCGGAACACTGGTAGAACTGACTCGTTGAGTATCACCGACGCCTTTGCGGACGCGGGATGGCAAATGCCCTCAGATGGCACCAGCAACACAGTCGAGAGTGGAGAGGCAGGGGCCAGGTCGTCAGTGAGTCTAAACGTCTAAAAGAGCAGTTCAATTTGTGGCGGACCATCGCTCGACGTCGTCTTCCACGAACATTGGAGGGTCGCATCTGACTCTCTTACCCCCTCAAGCAGAAACTATCCAGCCCGTGTTTCTTCACGAAGACCTGACAGCTGTTGCCACTTTAGAGGTGCCACGCACGAAACGCCTCGTGCATAAGTGGGACGTTTCCAGATGGTCGAGCAGCAGGTTCCGGCGCGCCGAATGTTCACAGAACGCCAAACGAAACTTCACCTTCACCCACGGCACAAGTGTACCCATCGAGTTTAGACCTGTGTAACCTTCGGAGGATACACTCGACCGTAGCTCTTCGCTGCTGCCTTTCCTTCCGTCCCTCCATGGCGTGATGCATGAGTGTGTCGTGGTGGCGTGGCCACTCTGCGCCGTCGCATCGCGTGGCAACTGCGAGGATGAGATGGCCAGCCAGCCCCGTACTGTAGGCAGCCACATGCAGCCGCAACTGCACTCGTCCAATGCTCTATACAAGCCAGTGGCTGGATGCTGCATCAAAGAGATCCACGGATCCATTCCCACATCTACTGACACACGCAATGACTCACTGGTATTATGCTCGCGTTCAACTCGCTGTGCCTACGATCTCCGGCGGCGTCGCGTTGAGCGGAAGCTCGACTGTGGAAATAGTTCACAACGTCAGTCAAGCCAAGAGTCCAGCATGCTGCCTATTGGGTTGAGCACGTACCATCTCTTCGTCTTCCTCGTCCTTGTCAGCGGCATCCGCTCCGCTCTTGGCCTCTTCGGCGCTTTCTGGCGCAGCAGCTCGTCCACGCTTCGCACGTGTAGAGGTACGCGTCGGTGTTGGCTCGGGCGTGCTCTCGGCCACGTCCTCGGTCGTCTCCTCTTGCTCACCAGCCTCCGTTTCCTCCTTGTCCTTCGATGGAGAGTCGACTGACTTGCGCGCCGCCTTGTTAGCACGAGATGCGACAGACGCACGCGGCACGAAGCTGTCCGAGTCGTCGTCGCTCTCACTCGACTCGACGAACGTCTTAGCCTGCGAGCGAGCCTTGCGCATGAGCGACTGTCGTCGACTAGGCGCCTCATCGTCGCTATCGGCCATAGCTGGAGTGCTCGGAGTCGCTGGGCTCTTCGGCAACGACTTTCGTCGCGACTTGGAGGTCAACGACACTCGACGCTTCTGGGCTGAAGCGGGTGGAGAGTTCATCTCAATGAACGTCGACGAGAAAGGCGACGGCTTGATTGGCGACAAAGACTCCTATCGTTGCGTAGAAAACACGTTAGTGGTGAGCAGGCAGCCAAAGAAACAGAGGAAATAATCAAACTCACCATCATACGCTTCTTGCGAGGCGGCTCAGCGTGCTGCTCGGACTCGGATTTTGTCTCTTCGTCGTCATCACGCTCAGGGCGGCCAGAAGACACCGAGGAACGGCGGTCTGACGCCTTACCAGCAGTGTAGAGCTGCTTCGGCAAGTAGATCTTGCCTGGGAACGCCTTCAAGTTCGACTGGTTCTTGATACGGCGCTTGAGCAGACCAACGGCACACTCGACGAGAGGGTAGATCGCCATGCTGGTTGGGTCAGAAGAGTCGTGGCAGTCCGACAGCTTGGTGAGAATCTGCAAGAGGAACGCGATGTTGTCGGCTTCTGCGGTGTTGACGGGCATGAGTCCATCGAAGAAGAAGCTCAGGTACGCGATCTGTTCGCTCCAAATTGGATCACTCAGTAGCGAGCTGCGCAGGCCACTGGAAATTGACTTGGAGGCGCTCGAGGTTGGGAAGTCAGGGTGGTGAGCGAGCAAGTGGATCACGTACGGCAAAGCGTACTCCGGTACCATCAACGCATTCACGTTCTGTCGATCTTCCTCGTCGTCATCGTCATTGGCAGCCTGGGGCTGACGCGAGGAAGTAGCTTCAAACACACGGCGCATGCGCTCCACTGCAACCCCCATGAGCCCACGGACATTCTTCTTCAGCACCGTACTTGACTCGGTCGCACCGAGCACGAGATAGCTCAGGTACTTGTGTGGGTGAGGGATCGAATTCTTCATCAGATTCGCAGAAAGCTTCTTCACAAAAGCCTTGCGGACCTCTTCAGCTGAATCTTGCATCACGAAACCAAGCAGGTGCCACTCTGCAACACTGAGCGTGCTTTCAATCTTCTTATGCCGCAGAAGCTTCAAGAGGTTACACGCCGCGGCCACTCGGTACTTCACAGGAAGCGACCCACCAGAGCCCCACATGCGTCCATCGGATCGAAGCAGCTCAAACAGGAGCTTGACCAGCTCGCGGCTTCTCTCGACTTGGTTGGCCGACTCACCGTCGTGGCAGTAGAGTAGTAGATCCGACGCCACCTTGATCCCAAGGCACCGGACCTCGGCAGCTTTGCTTGCAGTGAGTCCACCCTTGGTCGTCTTCTTCTTGAGTTTGGTCGTCTCTCCGTTGGAGTCATGCTTGTCTTGGAGAATGAAGTTCTCCATGAGCAGTTTCCACGACGAGGATACATTCTCTGGATGGAGGCCAAGCTGAAGTGGACATCGCTTCGCGAAGATGTGCAAACTGTGCAGGGTGGAGAGAGCAGTAGGCGCACTTGGGGACGCGAGCAACTTCTTCGACGACAATTTTAACACCAGCGCGCCAACATCTTTGTCCTCAGCGAAGAAGTTGGCCAGGATTTGCGCAGAAAACTTGGCAGCGGCACCATCATCTTGCGCACTGACGTTCTGCATTGCCAACCCAAGACAACACTGTTTCAGGAAGGTCTTCAGTCCATCGCTCGGCATCGAGTCAGCGGCTTGACGATCGAGCTCATCACGAAGTTCATCTTGGCGCTTTCTCCAGTACTCAGAGAACTGAGCGAGCGCGTGGAGAATGCTGAGGATCACCTTGTAATCTCGGCCATCGTCATCGTCTTCTTCATCGTCGTCATCTGCGTCTTTCTCCTTCGCGCTGGAGCTGTCATCGTTCTCGGTCATGATCTTTTCGATCTCATCCTGGACAGAGCTTGCGAGCAGCTGAGGGGTCGTGCGTGACACCATCAGCACCAGCTCAGTCACCGAACGATTCTCGCGGTGGTGCGGGAGGCCAGAGCCGACGAAGAATCGTAAGTAGGTCCCAATGGTACCTTCACTCACAGTGAGCATTACGAGCTTGCGACAGAAATTCTTCAGGAACTCGCCGAGTGGTGACTTGGAGCCGACGGCTTTGACAAGCCGATCGCGCGCGTTGCGGTAATCTTGCTGTGTATGTGCCGGCTCACACAACAGTTCTAACTGCTTGAACACTGTCTGGTCCTTCCACTTCACCAGTTGATCGAGCAACTTGCCGAGATTCTCTGTCTCGTTGAATAGAGGCGTGATTCCTGACTGGAACACATCTTTCGCCTTCTCCAAGAGCGCGTCAACGCCCGGCGACCCTGCTGAGGCCTTTCGCGACAGCTTTTTCGCCTTCAAGAACGACTCCAGCAATGTCTGACACTTCGAGCGCTCGACAAACACTCGACGGAGAGCCTCTCGCGCTGTCGCGTCGAGCGAGTGGTAAATGAACAGAAGTCCCTTCGCACGCACGGACTCGGTGAACGCTTTCGGAAGTAGAATGTCGTCTAGAAGCTGAATGACTCGAAGCTTCAGTTCTTGCTGAGGGTAAGCGAAGCACTTGAGAACGAAATCCGGCACCCATCCCAGCTTCTTGGTGTTTGAGGTCGGAACAACGTTGCCGAGTGACACGTCGTTGTCTTCTTCATCTTCATCCTCCGCCTCAGGCTGCCAGTACGAAGAGACATGGGCAGCGTACACCTGGCTCAAACCAGTCATCGTCTCCTTCCGCAGCAACACCTTCTTGTCCTTCATGCGCTCACCAACTTGACGCAGACAATCTTCACTCACTGCGTCGAGATTGTTGGCAGCGAGATCGCACACTTCGTTGACCGCCAGTCGGCGGACTTCCCATTCCGGATCCGTCAATCGGCCCGCAAACTCCTTCTCAATCAAGGCAGCAAGCTCCGGCTTACGCTGCCAAATGATGGCACTCACTTGCACCATTTGAAGTCGGATCTCCTTGCTGACGTCCTTGAAACGGCCTAGGAAGTCACGGAAATTCTTCATGTAGTCTTGGCCATAGTCAGCATGCGACGATGCGAACAGTCTTCCCATGAGCGCGATGGCCTCCGATCTCGTCGCGACTTCGTCGACCTGCAGCTGCATGCACACATTCGGTAGCACGTACAACAGTAGCGACGAGCTGATCTTGTGCACTTCGTAGATCAGGGTGTACACGTGCTCCTTGAGCTCGGACGTCTTGTTTCTGAAGCTGGTCGTGGCATCGACCAGCACACTGTTGAAGAAGTGTGACAAGTGGTTCTGCAGGTGATCGCTCGTGCGTCGAATGAGCTCCTGGGCCATGTGGTACGGACCACGGTCCGCATTGTCCGGGGCGTGCGATGCTGCGTCGGTAGCAGAGCCGACGGCCGGCTCAAGGTGAGGGTTCGAGTGCACGAGCGGTGCCAAGATGACATCGACCAGTCCCTGGTCAATCGAGTCACTTTCCTCGATGCACGACACCATGATGGACAGCATGAGGTTCTCGATCTTGACTGAGTGCTCCTTCCGGATCGTGTTGAACAGCGTGCGGAAGAGCTGCACGAGCACCGGCTCCTCGGTCTCCTCAGCCGTGAAGTCCATTCCCAACAGCACCAGACACGACTTGTAGCTGGCCAAGCTCTCCAGCACATACAAGTAGTGCAAGTCGGTCGACGACGCCGCCTTGTTCGCACTCTGGTCGTCTTGGCTTTCAATCGAGAGACAGCGAAGCTGTTCGAGAATCAACTGGAACGCGTCGTACAGCTCCTCATTCGACTTGAACGGCATATCAGGGGCGTACACGCGCAGCAGCTCAGCAAAACAGCACGCCGCGACCGACCGCACGTTCTTCTCGCTGTGCTCCATGATCTTGTCGTGGAGCAGCTCCGTACACAGCAGTCGCAGCTTCTCCAGCGGCACGTCGCTGTCTTGCTGCTGATTCGCGACCTGCTGCAGCGCTGTCCACGTCTGCTTCATGCGGCGCGACAGCTCCGACGAGTTGCCGGCGCCAAGCAAGTACGAGCCTGTGAGCACCTCGTCCAGCGAGCGATCGCCGCCGCTCTTACGCTGTAGCGACAGCGTAGACGGCGCCACACGGCCGCGTCGTGGGCCTCGCTCTTCGCTCTTCTCTTCCTGCTCCGAATCGCTCTCCACAGGCTCTTCAACAACGCGAGGGGAAACCCGCTTTCCCTTCTTCAACCCACGTGTTGCTGGCGTCTGAACCTCTTCATCGTCCTCTTCCGCGGCCTGCTCTTCGTGCGTCTCTTCGTCTGTGTCTTCCTTATCGTCTTCCTCATCGCTCATAGGCTTCTTCTTCGCAGGAGCCTTCTCCTTCCGCCGCAATGCCGACTTGTTCAACGCGTCCATTATGGTCTGCTGCTTGGCGCCAGCACTGCTTGCTGGATTCTTCTTCTTCGACGCCGATTTTTCGACAGCAGAGCCACCACTCGATGCTTTACGCGGTCCTGAAGCTCGTGCCGTTGCCGGCTTCGCAGGAGACGCGCCACGCGCCGCGCGCTTCTTCGTAGGCGGCATGTTTCCCCCTCTTTCTCTCGCACAGACCGCGTCGTCAATGAGGTTCAAACCAAGACTGCAAAGTGTACGCGTAGATGCTGTTTGTCCGTACAAATTCTGCATCTCACGCGTACAAAACGCGCCAATTTGGCGCCAAAACGTCGGAGATGGGAAAGCGTAACCAGTGTAACCCAGAGCACATCGGATAACAACATCACTTTGAATTGTTAAGAACGGATACGGTTACGCAAAAGCAGGTTGGAGTCGCGGATCGGACATGATGGACATGCACTCTCGGTCGTCCCCCAGGGTACTGTACGAGAGGATGCTTGCCTGCCTGGGCCTACGAGACGAAATAGATAGTTGACGGGATGGCCATGATGCGTACTGCATCACAGCTCCCAGACTCGCTCGGAGTTACTGCCGTCGAGTCGCTCCCCGGGTTTCAGCGGGTGGATGATGTACAGGTTCCCACTGGTCGACGACACGGTCGTGCCGCTTGTGGCCTCGTTGCGTGGAGGCTTGAAACGATTCGACGGCTTCTTGCTGTCGTACGCGAGCAGGTTCTTCGGCGGGCCCTTGTGGGCCTGAGGGGCTTCGACTTCGTGTGTATGTGCGAGCCGCATCGTACTGGAAATCGCGGCCGAAGATCGCCATTTCACGTCCGGACACGACTGCGTGAATCGATCGCGAGGCTCTTCGTACAGATCCGCAGTCGATCTTGAGGACGTGAAAGGCCTGGAGGATGATGACGAGGAGAAGCTGGGGCCTGATGAGACTGGATTCGATTCCTTCATTCGGCGCTCACGTACGCGGTCTTGCGTCGTCTTGATGGGGAGTCGCGAGTGTGATCGCGAAGGATGCATTCCCGACAGCGTCTCCAGCAGCGTGCGCTTCTCATTGGTCGGCGTGCGCTCTCTGCATTGAAGAATCCCCATTTACGTTAGTAAGGCCATCTGCATGCGCACTCACATCAACGTAACGTGTGTGTGCGTACCTGGCGCTCGAGCTGTCTCCACTTGGCGTGTACACCTCCTGTTCGTCCGAAGTGTCCTCGTAGCAAAGACATCTCGACATGAGCTTACGGCACTTGCGGCATTTTCCGTCCCACGGCTCCCCACGCGCTGCGTATCCATTCCCGCCATGGCGATCCACGGCGAGATCCAGCGCGTCGGCGCCAGGCTGCTTGAGTCGTCTAGTGTTTGACGGCGGCGGGTAGAGGCTCGAGTCGCTGTTGCTCTTGCCGCCGTCCTTGCGCTTGGAGAAGAACGCCTTCATGGTGGAATGGATCAGATGGATTGTACGGTACGAGGGCTGCTAGTTGGCGAGTCTTCCTTGTTGCTGCGGCCTCTGCCTGGGCGACGGTATCAATGCGATAGGATCCGCTCCGTGAGCAGCTCTCTACGAAGCTGTCGCCGCACGCCACCATCCAGCTGCCCAACAAAGAGGTCACGACGCGACGCTACCGGAGCCATCGACGGCCTGTCCAGGCACAGCCACAGTGACAAATCAGCGACGACTACCTCTATTAACGGATATCGAGACTAGTTGGTCTATCAGTTTCGGGTCTATGTTGTTGTCTGTTGCCTTTGATAATAGATATCCGGTAGGAATTGATGCGAACTGGCGAGCGGATACTTTGGCAAGTGAGCCGGAGTCTGAACTAGCTGACGCAAGTGGGAATCTATCCGCCTTCGGACTGTTTCACTGCTTGCCACGATGGACGAGAGATACGAGGCAGCCAAAGCTTGACCATGCTTGCTCACCTTCCAGTGTCAGAGCCATTATTGTGGGTGGTGGGGTGGCATGATTCGACTACAGTACAACAGCTACACGAGGAGCACTGACAAACCGCTGACGACTAGACGAGCACTTGACTGCGTCTGCACCACACATCAACGTTGTGGGATGTGCGGAATCCCCTCGCTGCTGCATTTGTCGCTGCCCACTTCCATAGAACCTGTCTTCTGCGTGCACGAAAGTGTCTTCAACGTACACTATCGGTGCACTGGATGCAGCCTGGAGATCTTTCAACTGAACAGCACCTTCGAAGTATACAAGATGCATCAATTGACTTGATCACTACACTACTATACTAACCCACGACGCATCCGTTTGCTATCCCCTTCGTGGCATGCTTGATCACACCGAAAGGTGGTCGATGCGTGGAGGACTGTACCGCTCGTGCGGCGGTGTGACGTGGCGAACAGGCGAAATTTGGCCGGTGCAGAACGAGATCCTGGCATCCTGCATGCACGCTGCGACGGTCTCCAGCGAACCGAGCGCGCGCTGAAGCCCCGACACGAAATCCATTTCATGTCCAAGCCACGTGCACACCCCATTCTTGTCGAAGATCAGGCGGACCTTGCCAGGCACTTGGATGCCGTGGCCTACCATAGCTTGAATGACTTCTTCCTCCCCTTGCAAGTTCGGATACAGACTAATCAGCCCGTCACGCCGTGAGGTAATGTTCAAATTGGCTTGGATCACGACAATGGTCATGTCTCCCGCCACCGAGACATCCACAGCGTCCGGGACGAACTGCGTCCGCAGAAAGACCTCGCCGTACAGCTGCCACTGCTCGATGACCACATCGATGCCTTCATAGTCTGGCCCTGAGATGTTCGGGTGCAACACCGAGCGAAGGAACCGCTCCTGGGCGATACCCTGTTGCTGTGCGTATGCAAGGTCAAAGAGCCGCATATACTCGATCGTGATTCGCGCCGGCGCGCCCGCCAAAGTATCTCGAGACTCGAACACATTGCGACTCTTGAGCATGTGCCACTTGTCCTGCAGCCGCGCGACGGTCTCTGCTAGCTGGCATACCTCCTTCTCTAGCTCGAACGTGCGGTCTTTCTGCTTGGCGCGGTGGCGGCGCTGGTGGAGCTTGTACTGGAGCCGGCGCCGCTGGACTTTCTCCTCGGGCGTGAGCTTGCGACGCGGCCTCGTCGCCAGCGCGAGCTCCAGCTCCTCCAGTGAGTTCACTTCCGAGGACGCAGGCACAGGGCCGTTCGGAGCCATCTCGTCGGCCATCTTCGCGTGTGAGGCTCCAGGGGAGGCAGGCAGACCAGCGCGCTGTTCGTCTGGGAAGGTGTCTTGTGTCTGGTCAGTTTCCGGCTGACTGCTGAGGCAGCATCTATGCAATACAGTACAGTAGAAGAAAGCAATAGGAGGGAGGACTTGCAACATTTTACTTGATTCCACAATACCGAGAGAGGGGGTTGACGTGGAGTTCGACAGAACTCCCCCGCTTGAGTGCCCACTGTATATTCATGCAAACTGACTGGGTTTTAGCTTACCTGGGCAGCTTCAAGTGCCCATCCAGCAGACATAATTTCCTTCTAAAACAGGCCCATTCTGTCGTGTGTCCAGCCATCTAGCATCAGAAAAAGGCTGGGTGCCGTTTGGTGGTGGTGAAGTGAGAAGGACCCCTCCCCCACAGTCGATTGCTGGATCTTCATCTTACCATAATATCGTGGGACCACTTGTTCGAACGCATTGACTTCACAGCGAGAGTCACTTTCCGACACCACCCACACAATGTTACCAGTCATTTGCCCAAGACACTTCGGCATCTTGGAGAAGAATGATGTCATCAAAATAGTTATTATGGAAATGCGTAAATGGACAATTGAGTCATTATTCGTCCATTTTCATTCACGCATTTCACTAAACCCCACGCCTGCAATGATGACAGACACGTGGATATTTGCGACGACATTGCATGTGTGGGGAATGCCGGGTCATGTCCCACCAACGGGATCTCCTCGACACCTGGCTCCTCCCCGATCCCATCCCCACTCGAAACGCCCACGTCGAAGCCCGAAGCAACACGCGTCGGCACAGCACTGGGTCATTGGACCACAGTTTTCACGTTCGCAATGGATACAATGGGCCAGACCCATCGGCTGATGGATCCACATTGATAACATCACGACCTCTGTGAGAGAAAAGACAAACCGCACAAGGCTGTTCTGCTCTGACTCAAGATGGCTTGCCCTCGTTTGCTTCCCGCCCAGGATCGACTGCTCGACGACCTCAAGGTTGAGTTGCCGTACCACCGGCGGTACGGCAATCTCATGTGCAGCGACTTCCACGCATCCATTCGGTGTCACCACAACCCGAGCATCGGCGCGATTCTCGGCATTGGAGGACGCTCCGCCGAGATAGTATCAAGTGGAATTATGACGGCAGTTCTCTCCCCAATCGCCCCGGCAGTAGTCTATATACCACGCTACAGCGTTGCAACTCTGCTGTAGCCCAGTCCACCATCATCTGCATTAGATATCTTGTGCCAATTTTGCAAGGTATGATATACAGTGCTGGGAGCCACGACGTCGATCAGGAGAGATGCAGGTCAATCTCCTGAGTCGTTAGCCACGTTCTTCGTACGACTCAATGAAAAACATTTCAGGCCGAGTCGTTGTCCTTCAGCAAGTGGGTCACTCAGGAACACGAGTGGACGCCAACAACTCTGGAACTACGCGTTGATTTCACGATTTCTTGCAAGGCAATGCTACATACCCGGATGAGAAATCCATTCGAGAGCCTTGGGTCCCCTGCGTAAGCTTGGCCAGCGAGCCACACGCATCGAGCAGTGCCCCGAAGAAGTCCATCTCCGATCCGAGCCAATTCACTCGACCTCGCTCCGAACCGAACACAAAACGCAGCGAGCCCTTGACGATAAGAGGTGCTCCAGCCAGATTGCTGGCAGCCACATCTTCTTCTGGGAGGTTTGGAAACAGACTCGAGATACTCGTGTCGCCCAACTGGAGCGTGAGAGTGGTCTTTGCCTCGACGACTGTGAGACCCCCACACACTTCAACGCGAAATCCACGCTGTGCGAGGTGGACGCGCGAAAAGATTTGACTGTAGATCTCCCACTGGCTTAGCAAATCGTCAACGCCTTTGATATGTGAGCCCCGAACGTTGTCGTCCATCATCACATGAACAAACTCGCTTTGCTGTCTTGACTCGTGGCCACGACCGTGCTCAAAGAGACGGAAATACTCTCTCACGAGGGCGATAGACGTCGTGGTAGCAGCACACGTGGACGATGGCTGGAGTGCGATGGACGCTTGATCCTTCAACAGCTGCAACTGTTCTACCTCTTGCTGGAGCTGAGAGACGTGCAGCTCGAGCAGCTGCGACTTGTCTCGTTGTTTGGCACGGTGGCGGCGCTGGTATAGTTTGTATTGGAGTCGTTTCTTCAGGGCGATGGCATCAGGTTGCTTTGGCGTGGCATCAGCGATGGAGAGCGGTTTGGATCCAACACGCCAGTGCCGTGGGTCCTTGGGGGTTGTCAGCAGCCATGATGTTGCCATCTTCTCGACACTTGGAGACGAGCAGCTTTCGAAAGCCATCCTGGTACGAGCACGCGTGGACACCACGAAGGAGGATGGCGAAGAGGAGGAAAACGATACTGGCACCAAGCAGACGAAGGTCACGTGCCGAGAACCACCTCTCGCGTCGTGTTTCCTTCGAACTGAGCACAAGAACCTTTGGCTTCCAGGCCAAGATAACTTGGGGTGAAGCAACCGGCGGCGGTTTGCTGGGACACGGAGCGAAGGCTCATGTCTCACTCGGCAGGCGGCTTTTGAGCGAAGGAAAATGGTGGTGGGGGATGCAGACTTTGCTGTACATCTTGGAGATACTAAAGTAGTATTAGTACTTGTGTTCCCCACATCGCGTGTGTAGGCAAATTAGGTACAGGGAGCAAAGAGAGAGGTACGATACCCCTCACGTATCGTACATGGGGCGATGCCATGACTCCCCATGACTCATGGGAGTCACTGTAGCCAAAGTCAACGACTCTTCACGCGTGCACTTTCTCATGACAGGGTAACTTCAAGCGTAACGTAGCCATTTAGAAACCTTAGAAACCGCGGTTCTATCCATCGCGTCGTTTCGCGGCACTCGGACCTAAATCAGTCTGAACGGTGTCGCTCCTCAGGAAGCGAGTTGCTGCTGGCAACATGGGCGTCGTGAGAGGAGAGCCCGTGAAGCGGACAGCGTCTAGCAGCCAGAATGGCCTGGCGGCTGCATCCCCACGGTCTCCGCCACGTCGCAATGTCATGACACGCATGTTCCACGTCTCCATGAAGCTTCGTGGCGGTGCCCAACTGGGAAAGGCTGTCAAAGGCCGTAGTAAAGATGGCAAAGGCAAGAAAGACGAAGGTACAGAGGAAGAGCGGCGTCTCCAGGAGTCGATCCGTCGTATGGAGATGAACGACTACATGAAGAAGCTCACGCTGTCCAAGAAGGCGTTGCTCAAGGAGTTCATGGACAAAGAAGACAAGATCTCACGCATGAACAAGCTCAAGATCCAGAACCATTGGCGCAAGATCATGCGGCTCGTCAAGGTCGAGTCGCTGCGCAAGGAAGTGGAGGTCCGGTCGCAGAACCACGAGCGCGACGTCGACCGCAAGGACGCGATCATCCAAATGCTAGACCGCGACTTGGAAGAAGCCGAAGAGCAGTTCCAAATGGCGCTTCGCTCGCATTTACTCAACATTGACGAGTTCATCGACCTCCAAGACGAGCGTCTGCTCGGGTTAGAGAAGGAATTCGAGCGCGATCTACGTGAGCTCGACCAGGAGTTCACGATCGAGAAGCAGAAGATCGTGACGCAACACGCCACGGAAAAGAACGAGTTGCAGCGTATTATGGGCGCTGTGGAGCAGCAGGAGAAAGAGAAAGAAGCTGAAGCGAGGCAGGAACACGAGCAGCTCCGCGAGGAGATCCGCAACAAGAACTTGGAGGATATCAACGTGCTGCGTATCACGCTCGACAGGTAGGAGAAATGGCTACGCAACGCTATGGATCTGTTGTGGAAGGCCTCAAGCTGACGGATTCATTGATGACATACAGCACCATTGAAGAGCTCGAGCAGCACTTCGAGACGGCGCATCTCAACTACCTTCAAAATACGGACCAGCGCACGCAGGATTTCAAGTATTTGACCGCGAAAGACCAGGAATTATCGCGCGACATCGAGCTCAAGATCCGCAAGATCGAGCGGCTCCAGTCGAGCATCGCCCACTGGCGTACCAAGATCGCACAGAACGTCAAGGAGTGTACGGAACGCAACCGTGCGCTGGAAGAAGAGAAGAACGCGATCTCGGGCCACTTCCAGAAACTCAAGGCGCGGATGAACCGCATGCGTGATGACCAGAAACGGCGACTCACCGACTTGTCCAACAACGCACGCAACGCCAAGAAGACTCTGGACGAGCAACTGGATCTTGCCGAGCGTATCCTCGCACTGAGCGAGCTCGTACGCAAGATCGAAACCGAGCGAGAGCGTGTGCTGCCGTTCTACCACTCGACGATCGCGGACGAAAAGGAAGCCAACGAGATCACGGAGAACGTGCGACTCGCCGTGCGTCCTGGTGAGCATACAGTTAGGTATAGTGGTTCGGAGACTTGGTTCCTACTGACAGTGGCTTGTAGAGCAAGTGCAGGGTGAAGAATCCGAAGATCTGATCGAGTTCCAGCCCCACGGAGTGGTCAACGGCGTGCCTGTGTCGGAGTGGGAGTACCTGGATCTCTTCTGGAAGCGATACAACAAGGCCTTGCTCGATGACTTGGCAATCAAGCGCGAGAAGGAGCGGTACGAGAACGAAAACCGCGAGCTGCAGGCGATCCTGAAGCAGTACTTGGACGGCATCTCGGTCAACGACAACGTCATGAACAGTGCCAACCCACTGCTGGTGGTGAACGGCCGCTTGAAGCTCCATCAACCGGAGGGCGCCGCGAAGAAGAACAAGCCGATCATCGACGCCAACCACATGGTCGCCACCAACAGGGTCAGCAAGTGAGACGTAGGGAGACGGAGACAGAACGATGAGCATTCGACGACATGGCACGGTGCTGTGTACTGTAAATTGGGCTCACTTTGACTCTTAAGACAGCAAGAATCCGATGTCATGGCGCCTGTCATGCACGGCATGGTGCGACGGCGCATGTGGAAGCGCTGTTGACAGAAGCCCTGTCATTACTGGGATTCTGCCGTGCCGCAGCGATTCGTCAACTAGGCTCAGTGAGCCAAGCACACTTAACAGGCCGGAGATCAAGTCCATGTCGGAGCTGAGCCACGTGACTTGACCAGACGCATCAAACTCGAATCGCACAAAGCCGTGCGTATCAATGGTTCGCGAGGAGCTGCTGGATGGTGGACTCGTCCCCTCGGGTACCTGGGCACAGGCATTCAATGCCCGCTCGACTCACTCGCATGCTGATAGCAACGTCCACGAAGACGACTGCCGACTCGTCCAGCGTGAGCACGTGGATCCTCTGCGGCACAGTTCTCGTCCACACGACGCGGCCTGCACAACGTCGCCATAGCTCTACCAGTGCGCCGACGCCTTGGTAGTCCGGACCTCGGACGGCGCTTGCCATCATCGAACACAAGAACGCGTCCTGACTTGCTCTTTGGCTCGGTACTAGTCCATGCTCGAAGACACGGTAGAACATCGCGACCATACTCGCTGGTGCTCCTTTGTGTGTACCACGAGATGCAAACAAGTGCAGGTGCTAGTGCTGCAGCGTCGCCATGGAGTGGATGAGAGCCTGCACTTCACGTTCAAGGCGGAGCGTGGTGGCTTGCTGATGTATGCGTCGGCGTGGCATGACACAGCTTGTTAACGTGGCTATTGTTCGAGTGGATGCGAATGGAGATGCCGTACGATAGCGCGAATGAGACAACGCCTTTCCCAGCGAGCGACCAGGCGATCCTGCTAGACATCATGCACCCCACATGCGAATCCGCTACAGAGCCGCCTCTCGGGAGAATCAAACAGGAGAGAGAGAGACAGAAGAAAAGCATGCCCTGCCGATCAGCATTGCCACGCCGCACGGTCCCCAGAGAACACTCACACTCCTGAAACATCGTTTGTGAGCTTCTCTTTCCTATCGTCCTTCGCCATTCAATTTGAACGAGGGATTCATGGCGTGTCACCCAGCGATCGAAG
>JAADVL010000211.1:0-41943 GCA_023334995.1 Pythium sukuiense
CAGATCCACGGACGCGAGAGCGCTGCGAGCTGACGCTGTGGAGTGTGGTTTGCCACTTGCACGAAGCACGAGCCGTCGGCTTCCTGAACAAAGATCTGGTCGACCGCGTGCTGTCGTTTGCGGCGCCGAACCTGGTGCGACTGATCCACTTGAGACACCAAACATCGCAGGGTCGACGGAAGATCTATTCTCTTTATGGGGCACTGTGCGGACTGTGCAGAGAGGGGATCGTCGATGTGCTAGTGCCCCTTTTGATGCACAAGACGGAACGGAAACCAGTTAGTACGAGCAGGATTCATGATGCGATTACCATAAAGTTCGAAGTACTCGTGAAGGCCTGCCAATCTCTATCCTCATGTTCTTTTCAAGCCCTTAATTCGCTTCTGAGGCTGGTTTCAGTCGCAAAAGCACCTCCTGGAGCTGCTTCTGCGCGCTCTTGTCGACCAGCAGACCGAGTGACTTGGCTCCAAGCCACACGGGCAGCGCGAAGGGCTGGCCGTTGCTGGCGTCTGGAAGCACGAGCACGACAGGCCCCACTCCACTCTGCGTCTCCATTAGCGAAGCGTCTTCCTGGAGCTGTGGAGAGAACGCCTCGTTGTTCACGGCGCCGCCCACGCGCGACTCGAGCAGCTGCTTGAGGTCGTCGTAGGTCGCCGTGATCTTGCGCTTGGTCATGAATGGAAGCACGATGCCGATGCCTTCTTCCGTCGCGCGGAAGATGGGTGTTGGTCCGTACGCGACCTTGGCGAAGCAGCGTACGCCCGTGTTCAGGACGCGGAGGTCGGTGCCCGCGAGACACGCTTCCTGAACGTTGGCGTTCACGAGACAGACCGACGTGGCGCCGTCCGAGCGAGAGCAGAGGTTCTCCTGATAGTATCACAAGCAACTGAAAACGAGTACAGAGAAGAGAAGATAGCACAGAACGTACGTGTGGGAAGCCGTCCTGGATGCCGTAAAACTCCTTGATCACGGCCCAGTGTTCCGGCGCGAGCTTGGTGTATCCGTGGAGCGGCTCGGCTGGCAGTAGCGCCAGCTCGGCCTGCTTCAGCAGCTTCTCTTCCTTCTCCTTGGCGAGCCACTTGCCGTTCCACGACTCGGGGCAGTTGCGCAGTGTGTGGCTCTCGTCGCCACAGAGGCGGCAGCGGAAGTCCTGGCTCTCTGGGTGCGGGCGACGAGGCGCCACGGCCTCAAACGACGGCAGACCGACCTCGTTCTCGCCTGGAAGTACGTGCTTCTTACGAAGCAGCGTCACGAAGAAGCCGCCAGTGTTCTGGTCCGTCGGGAAGAGACGCATGCAGTGGCGCAGCGAGTTGCTGATGCCCTCATCCTCTGGCGGGAACATGGATTTGGTGATACGGAAGCCCTTCAGGTTGGTCGGCACGGCCTCGTACGTCGCAAACCACTCAAGGTCGGCCTTGGCCTGGCGGCTGAGCCACGCGGCCTGCCACTGGGTCATTCCAGGACGGCGAATGAGACCAGGCAGCATCTCGGACGCATCCACGACCTCCAGAGCGCCGTCGGCTCGACGCAGCATCTCTGCGACGATCGCCTCGTTCTCGAGCGGGTTGAAGGAGCAGGTGGAGTAGACCATGAGTCCGTCAGGCTTGAGCAGCGCCGCTGCACGGAGACCCAGGTCCAGTTGCGTCTTGTGCAGCGACAAGGCTCCGCCTGGAAGCCACTGGCCCCAAATGTTCTTGTTCTTTCGGATCGTGGCGTCGCCCGTGCACGGCACGTCACAGATCACGCGGTCGAAGACGTTCGTGGCCTGAAGCTTTCCGTCCACGTACATGCCTGGGAATTCCTGGCCGTGATGGCACGTCACGACGGCCGTGTCGAGGCCCATGCGCTGTAACTGGTGCACGAGCATGTAGCCGCGCTTCTCGTTGGCGTCGTTGGCCACGATGAACCCCGACTTGGCCGTGAACTGCGCGTCCATGGACGCTCCGCCCTGCTGGCCCAGGTTCTCCATGACCTGGCTCGTCTTGGAGCCTGGCGCCGCGCACAGATCCAATACGAGATGCTCGCGTTGGATGCCCAGCAGCATCGCAGGGATCATACTCACGGCCTCCTGGCGAGTGATGTTGCCCGTGCTGGTCTCGTACAACAGGAACTCGCGGAACTCGCGCACGCCCTCATGCTCTCGCGCTGCATCAGTCGAATGCATCAATCAGTCGCTGCAGCATCAATCAATGCAAGCACTGTCATCAGATCGTACCAGCTTTGCCCAGGGCGTTCTTGCCGCTGTCCAACTGCCACGCGCCCTGTGGGATCGGGTACCACGTGAGCTCGAGCGGCGGCGTGACCAGCGTGTCCTTGTAACTCGCGCCGTCGAACTGGCGCTGGTAGTGGCCGGCCAGCAGCTCCTTGATCCTCGGAGCGTCGCTCGAGTTCGGGTTCACACGGAAGCACGACGGCAGAGGCGCGTCCAGCGTCGCCTTGATGGTCTCGAGCTGCTCGGGGTCGAACACGCCTTGTTTCTGATGCAATAATTGGCTGTCAGCACTCGAAATTGCATGGCCATGAAGACAATTTCACGGACATTTACACACCAAGTAGTACTGCACGAGGCGTGGCTCACGCGCGACGGTCTCACTGCTCATGGTTCGTGAAGGGAGACGCAGGCGCGGCGACAGAAGACGGCGGCAAAGCGGCATGGACCAAAGCCCCAATGGCCACTGCTTCCACCAGAGCCAACTGAGACCGTGACCCGTTGACTCAGAAAGCAGCCATCTGCCGTATTTCAGCCAATCAAAACGTCCAATAGATTGCAATATATTGCGGACAATGAGATCAGAAATCACAATGTAATGCGCTTTGTTATAATAATAGAGGAGTCTGCGTGTGAGAGCTCTCACGTAACACATCGAATAGGGCCTTTTAACAAATCAGTCCCCAATTCCTGGGTGCTGTTACTAATCAGTCCGCAAACCGCTCCATTTGCTTGGAAAATCGAGGTATGATTTTGCCAGAGTTTCGCCTCAGTTTCTTGGGCTGGGACCGATTAGACTAGGTGAGAGTGTTTAGGGACTGATTTGTAGAATTAGGGACTGATTTGTTAAAGGGCCCATCGAATAGCCAGCATGAATAGTGCATCCAATGTACAGCGCGTATGATGAATGATCACTCGAGAGAGTCGCGTGACGGTGAGTAATATATATTGTGTCTGGCGTTCACATGTCTAATCACTTTTTCACAAGCTCCGCTACGCACTCGTCCAATCTACGGATCTTGTTGGAGATGAGCTTGGCAATCTACGCACAACACCAAGCACAAGATTAGTGGGGACTGCCCCATAGAAGTATCATACAGAGTGAGACCGTGCGTATGGTACCGTACCTGTACGTTCTGGCTCGCCGTGACTGCCGGGGCAAACGACTGGAACCAGAAGCTCAGCGTGAGCTCCTTTGTGCCAGGGGACTTTGCCGTTTCCTCGACCACAAAGCACAGCGAGACGAACGGATCTTCCAGCTTCCGCCAGTGGACGACGTCATCTGACTGCTGCTCCACCGGGAGAGGCGGCCGATTGACGACCATCGGCTGGGCTGAAGTGGTCTTCCACATCGTCGTGCACACGCGATCCTGTGGGCGTTTGCCCTTCTTGACTTCGTGGATTCGGCGCATCACGCACTCAAAGAACGCGTTGGTTTCGAGCTCCGAGCTACGCTGTCCGGCTTGGCCTCGGTGGCCCGACCGGCTGAAGCTCATGAATGGCACGCGGCGGCTCCAGAAGCTGATGTCCTCTTGACGCGATAGCTTGTCGAGCAGGATGATGTTGTCGTCGGCACCGACCCAGTGCATGGCGAGTTTCGGGTCGTTCAGGTACTGCGCGACCACGTCGGCGTTGGTCGCCTTCATCTTGTAGCGACCTCGCCACTGGGAGACCTGTGCGTCCGACTGGAAGCTCGTGCCCTTGACAGACTCGTTCTTCGCCTCGGGGTCCTGCAGCCTCCACATTGTGAAACTATCGTCTTCCAGCATTGCGTGCCACTCCAATGAGTCCCATCCGTCCGGCAATAGCACGGCACGAGTGCCGATCGTGTCGGTGGTCGCTGGATTTCCCGACTCGTCTTCGTCCAGTGATCCTGTCTTTGCAAAGCGGGCCGCTTGCTCCAGTTCTCGACGCGTAAAGTTCGGGATCGTGGCATTTGCTGTGGTTGCGAGCACGTTCGTGACGAAGTCGACGAGCAACGTCTCATCTCGAGAAGGCTTTGCACTGTCAACTGTATCCTTGAGGTACGCTGGCATCTCTGCCTTGCGGTCGAACAGAGCTCGCAGTTCCGGGTCGAGGCATTTGCCGACGAGCTGTCCGTACAGTCCGTAGCTTGCGTGGTCACGTACAAACATGATCTTGGCGATTCGTTTTGGATAGTAGCTGTGCGTCATCTCAAGCATGGTCATGAGGATCTGGCACTCAATGCCGAACCACTTGAAGTACTTCCACCCGGAGCAGTCCACGATGAGCACAAGCTTGCTGTCCGTCGCGCCTTCGTGCAGGTCCTGGTAGCTCCAGATAAACTCCCACAGGTACAAAAAGTACCGTGCGACGTTAAAACCCGACACATTGTGGGCCTTGAGACCCTTGCGGTTGACTTTGTTGAGCTCCACGAGGAGTACGCGGCGTCCGCTCTCATCTCGCGGCAGGAAACGCGTTGGGAAGTGCTTCTTGATCGCGAAAAACGAAAGCTGCGGACGTCCGAGGATCGAATCGAGTGCATTCTCCAGTCGAAACGTGCGAATCGCCTGAGGCGAAAAGCCTGCTGACGACAGAGCGCCCATACTGGCGAGGTCTTCTCCCAAAAACGACGGTCTCGTAGGCACCACGAGGGCGTTGTGCTCCGACATATCGTCGTCGTCAATAAACGATTCGAGGCGAGTGCGCGAGTCCTCGCCGCTGGAGACCGAAAATCGGTCACTGATCTCGTCACCGTGGGGCCGCACCTCGAGCGCTAACAGCGTGATGAACCAGTGGAGCTCGCCCTCCATGGTCTTGTTGTAGCGCAACCACAGATATATTTGCCACGCCACGGGCCCGAGCACCACAACCACAAGCCCCATGAGCACAGTGGAGACCAAGCAGAATGACCGAGCCATTGGGTCCAATGCATGCTGTTGGCCGTAGAAAACGGCAGGAAGCACGAGTAGAACGGCGACGATGCCACCAAGAAGGCGCTTCTCGCTCTCAAGCGATCGCCGCTGCGTGAGCCGCTGGTCGAGTTGCAGATCTGCTTGGAATTTGAGCCGCACCAGGAATCGCGACTTGTCGTCGACCACTAGTTCGCTGCGACGCAGCGGCAGTTCGTTCAAACTGTCCGGCATGTCGCCGTCCTCGCCCAGACTGTGGATCTTGGCGACTTCCAGCGACGTGGCGACGGCGATCCAGTGAGGCCGCACGATCGACTTGGTGAGATCTTCGAGCGTGATGCGGAACATGTTGCCGTCATCGAGCTGCACCATCACGAACCCGCTGGCTGTGATGCTTCCGAGGCTCAGTTTCTCACTCCAAGCCGGACTCAAAGTCACCTTCGTGACACCCTTCCTGTGGCTGGAAAGATCGCACTTGGTACAGTCTTGGAGCTTGCTCACGCCACGCTTGAGAGCGACCTTGGTGATCTTTGGACACTGCGGAGACTCAAACTGCGCGTCGGATCGCCACACTGTGAGGTAGCCTCGCTCGGCGTGGACCCACTGCGGGTTCTCGATGGCCTGTGACAACACGGACGCCCACTGCGTGCACGTGAGCGCATCCACTGCGTGTAGCAAGTAGACTTTGCCGTTGTTGAGCAAGATCTCGAGTTCATGCGGCCTCGCGAACCGCTCGTAGCGGATACCGCGGCAGTCCTTGAGGAAGATCGCGCCGCGAGTCTTCTGGGTCTTGATACTCTCGAGCGTCTCGTTCGCGTCAAAGCGGTGAAGCGCGACCTGCGTGAGCACGAAGAACCGCTTCTTCCAGATCTTCATGTGGTCCGAGCGGCGGTGCAGAATGCCTGAGTGCAGCACGCCAACGTACTCTCCCGTGGCTGTGCGGTCGCCGACCTGAGACCCCCTCTTCTGAGACGACGGCGCCTTTGCAATGGACGGAGGCGCTGCTGCAGGCTGCGAAGTCAGCACGATCTCACAGGTCAAGTACGGCGGCTCCTCATCTCCAGCGGCAGTGAGTGACTTGCGGTCTCCGTTGCTGCTGTTGGTCTCCGATAACGCGTGGTGCTGGACGATCGAGTCGCCTGGGAACTGGCGCTTGCTCACGCGTGTGAGTCCTGGGATGCGCAATCGCTCGCCACCACACACAGCGACCATCGACTGCTTGCGTGTGAGTCCCCACGACTTGCGCATGCTCTCTTCGGCCGCTGGGTTGCTGGGTGCGCTGCTGCTGTGCGTGCTGCCGCTTTCGCTTCCGCTTGACGTGTGCGAGACATTCGACAGGCTTCGCATCTCCTGTCGGAAGAACCGCTTGCCGATGTTCTGTAGTCGCGACGTGTGACGCTCCAGGACAAACACGAGAGCTCCGCTGTGGCCGTCGGCAGCCAAGTGGCCAGCGTGTGGCGAGCGGCCCACGATACCCAGCAGACGTCCGTGCTGGTCCTGGAGCTCGATCGGATCATTGTAGTACACTGGCTGGCCGGGCTCCTTTGCGAAACCCTCGGCTGGCAGTACCGTGAAGACGCCGCGTTGGATGCGAGGATCTTTCGAGTCTGTGTTGCCGTTGCGCGTGGGCGGCAGCACGACGACCGACGGCGTCCGCTGCAGCAGCAACGCCGAGCTGGGCGTCGGCGGGGCGTCGTAGATGGAGACAAAGGGCGAGGCGTCCGTCGAGCCAAAGGCCTGGAATGACGCGCCGTCCGGATCGTAGTCGTCACTGGCCAGGACACGCAGCATGAGCTGCGACGTGTAGTAGCGAAGCACCGAGGACTCCAGGGCCACGGGCGTGGACGCCGGAGGCGACGGAGGAGACGCCGAGGCTTCCATGGTGATCACTGATGGAGAGGATTGATTGATGGAGCTGAGAATCGATCAGCCAGTGCCGGCTTCCATCGACGTCCATTTGTGCATCACTATTTCTGTGAGCGGTTTACGTTGCACAGCAAGAGACACTAAAAGCATCATCACCGTCTCACAGCCACAGCATAATCAAGTAATCAAAGCATCAAAACGAGCGGCTTCAACGTTTTAGTACCGTAATCGTGAAAAACCACTGGTTTTCCGCGGTTTGGTGTTTTACGATTGTCCTGAAAACGTGGTTAGGTTAAACCCGTTTTGAGAAGACTAAACATGGCTTAGGGAGAATTTCCTTCCTAAAAATCGATCTAAGCTGGAGGGATGCTCCAAGTTGCACTAGCGGCAGTGGGGTCTTCGTGGTCGAGCCGATTGAAACTGCGCGACTCACAGACTAAAACAGAGCTCTAGTGGGATGGATACTCATCAAAGAGTGGTGCCTGTGGAGCGTGGATGAGCGTGGGCCGATCCTCCACATCGCGAGTGACGAGGGTTCTTTCCAGTTTCGAATTTAGATTTATCAAAATAGAGCCCTTTGATTGGCTAAATCAGTGTAAACCAGACTGGATTGAGTATACCACCCTGAAATTCAGCCAATCAGAGCACTCTAACCATCAATTCCACCATCAAGCAAGTCAGCTGCCCAGCCGAGAGGGGGAAGAGCTCCTCAAGCCGAGCAAGTCCGGCGCGACGCGCCGAGTGCACACGCATCTCCACCGAACCCAGCAGTCCCCTGCTTGCATCCACCGCTTAGTGATCTGCTCCTGTCCACGACAAGTCTGGCAGTAATCTCCTCATATCCAGGAGCTCTCTACTCGACGAGATCTGATCTCCCAAAGTCTCCGATATGATCAGCTTCGACACGTTCGTCGGCGAAGCCCACGGCGTGATCGACGAGCTCAAGGACGGCACCATTAAGGACGGCGAGCTGCCGCGTCGTCGCGCCAGTCGCCGCAGCAACAGGCGTCGCTCCCGCCGCTCAGAAGGCGGTGACGCCACGCCCCGGCTCTTCGGCCCGGCGTCCGCAGCCGACGGCACGGACGACGACATGAGCGACGACTCCACAGACAGAGCCAGCAAGCCGCCGCTGAGCTCCTCATCGTCTTCTTCCTCGTCTCGCAGTGGCGACAGTCGTGTGCAGAACTGGTTCCAGCTCCTGTCGCTGAAGAACCACACGGGCGACGCCCGCAGGGCCCTCGTCCACCGACTGCTGGGCGTGAACAACGTGAACGAGCTCGTGCTGTCCAAGGCGACGCAAGACCAGATCGCGTCAGCGGCCAACGACGCCATCACGGACGAGATCCTGGCGACGGTGGACCAGGAGGACCAGCGCCGCAAGAGCAGTGTGAGTGACAGCGTCGCGCTGGTCGTGAGCGGCGGGCCGAACCAGTACAGCACCTACCGCGTGCTGGAGCTCGTCGATGTTCTGGACTCGACCACTGGCGGAATGGTGAAGCGAATCCTCACGAATGTACGGCGCCGCGCGACGCCCTTGAGCCAGCAGCACAGCAGTGGAGGAGCCGGTGGCGGCCGAGGCTTCTCGACGTCGCGAAAGACCGAGTTCTGCGGCTTCTGCCTCGACTACCGCAGCCACAACACGGCGCAGCACAAATGCCGCATCTGCGGGGCGCTAGGCCAGCACCGCAGCCAGTACTGTACGCAGCCAAAGCAGCCTACGAGCAGTGGCGCGTCCACACCACGCAGCCGACGAAGAAGCGGAGGCCAGCAGACGCCCACGCACCTGCCTCCGTCGTCCGCCAAGGCCGCTGCCGCTGCATCCGAAGAAGATGACGCCCAGAACACGGCGTCGCGACTCACACCGGACGCGTCCGACAAGAGCTTCTGTACGTTTTGCTCCACGTGGGGCTTCCACTGCACGGAGAACCACCGCTGCCGGATATGCGGTATCAAGGGCGACCACCGCAGTCGGAACTGTGCCAAGAAGAGCTCTGGCGAAGGCTACCGATGGCGAGGCTCACCCGCCGAGCCGCCGCTGGAGCGCAAGCACTGCGATTTGTGCGGCACACTGCGTGGCCACAGCACCGAGGAACACCGATGTCGCATCTGCCTCAAGCTCGGCGAGCACCGAAGCAAGAACTGCCCGATGCACACGCCTGCATCTCCAGCGTCCGTCGCGTCTCCAGACGTCTCCGCAAGGCCGCCGTCGCGTGGCCGCCGCACGCCTCGCTCGGGCAACTTGGCTTCACTGTCGTTCTGTTCGTTCTGCGGCAAAGATGTCACGCACAAGTCCGAGGAGCATATCTGTCGTCTGTGCCGCGTCACGGGTCTGCATCGTTCTGGGGATTGCCCTTCGCGTGGTATGGTGTCCAGTTCGTCACAGTCGGTGCTGTCGTATTCAGTCAAAGTGCGAGACCGCGTGCTCGAGTCCATCCCGCTCGTGCTGCCGGCCTCGGCGACCACGCTCGTGTTCGACAGCATCGACAAAGTCGGAGACGTGGATACGATCCTGAAGCGGACGCTTCAGCGCATCGGAGTCTGGGGCGGTGGCTCACAGACCCCCATCACGACGCCTTACGCCGCGCCCGCAGCACAGTCCCAGTCCCAGTCCCGCTCTTGCCAGTCGTTTGTGGACGTCTCGTTGCCGCAGCCGCCACTGCCAGCACTGGAAAACGTCGACGGCTCGGGCGTGTACGTGGTCTCGTACGCTGAAGGCCGGTCCGTGATCCCTGAGCGAGTGCTCAAGTACATGCGGCTGCTGATGCACCACGAGATCTCGACGAATGCGTTCTCGGTGGTCGTGGTGTTTGATCCGAGCCCGTCGACCTGGGAGCTGCAGAAGCCCGGCATGGTCACGCCTCGATCGCTGCCGTCGAGCCCGACGATGAGCGAGCAGCTTAAGAAGCGCATGGCCAAATACACTTTGCAGACGCTGCTGGGCACGCGGGACAAGCTGGTGAAGCTCGTGGTCGCACAGAAGAAGCTGCAGATGCAGCTCCACGAGCAGCAGCGTAGTAGCAGTGAGCAAGGGTTAGTGGAGCGGCAGGCCACGGCTGCGTCTTCATAGACTATAGCGTCGTACAGGAGTTGAAGTACACATTGAAAGAGATGACGCGACGATCGTTGGCAAGTTAGTGATGAAATACATTGCAAAACGAGAGCGTCAATGGAAAAACACGGCTGCCCACTCTTCCCTCGCCAGTCTTCTCTCTGAGGCGACCGAGCGCGACGCATCGTGGGTCTCCGCGGCCTTTCTATCCGAAACGAACGCAACACCATTGATGATACAAATGCTGCGTCCGCTGTCTACCTATTCAGCCAGCCAGGGTCTCCCTTCGTCCAGTCCCTGTCGTGTCTGGGCTGTGGTTGCTTACTCCACCGCGCACTCGTCAACGACGCGCGCGAATCGGTGGATGTGGTTGAGGAAGAACTCGCCCGTGCGCTGGTTGTTGACCTCGTCATCGACCAGCACGACGTCGTCGGCCAGGTAGAAGTGCACGTCCGACTTGAGCTCGGCACCGTGGAGCTTGTACGCGATGAGCTCGGCACGCACGGCGTCCAGGCTCTCGACGCCACGGAAGCGAGCGAGCTTGGCGAGGTCGATCGAGCGGTACAGCTTGACGTACGAGCGCAGCGACGGCACGTGCTGCTGTCGCTCCACGATGGCCACGAAGAGCTTGAGCTGGAGCTGCGAGGCCTCGTTGGCACGGCTCGTCGTCGTCTTTTCCCCCGTCACGACCACGTTCGGCAGGATGAACTTTGGCGTCGCGAACGAGAACCAGTCGTTGAGCACACTGAGCTCGCCCTTCGTGAGCTTGGCCTGCTTCTCGCTGTACTTTTCACGGATCAGCGAGTGGATCTGTTCGTTCACACGCTGGCCTGGGCACAGATAGAGCGCGATGGCGAGCAGCGCCAGCGCCTTCTCCGTGTGCTTGTTGAGCTGGTCGTAGTCCGCGAAACGTGCGTAGTAGTTGCGGCTGCGGTGGACCTGCAGGATGATGGTCGAGAACGAGCGGATAGCCGCGGCAAAGTCCTCGACCATGAGCTGCGAGACGCCCAAGTGGTAGAACACCGAGATGTGGCAGAGCGGCGCCTTCTCGTAGATCTGGTGGGCGGTCTTCTTGGCGTCGCGGCCGCCGCTGTTGTGCTTGTTGCTGAAAAAGTCGATCGGCTCGAGCAGCTTGAGCGACGTGTAGTGGTCGCCGTACAGCACGTGGGCGCGCGAGAGACAGATGAGCGCGAAGTAGCCGAGCTCCTTCAGGAAGTCCGACTCGCTGGCGGCCGCTGACTCGTCCTTGAGCACGGCACGGATGTTGGACGCGCGCACGATCGCGTGGAGGTAGTTAAGCACCTTGGTGGTGTCCCAAATGCCGGCGTTGGCCTGGTACTGCGCGATCTCGGCCTCCGACTTCGTGGAGACCTTGGCGCGGTACTGCGAGAACGACTGGTACTGGTACAGGAACTCGCCGACGAGGTCGAAGGCCCACTGCGACGGCAGCGCGTCGATCTCGAGGCTCTTGTCCAGGATGCCGTCGAAGATCTCGCAGTAGTTGTGCCACGACGCGACCTTGCAGTCGAAGCTCGGCTGCAGCTTGGAGAACATGTGGCGGAAGTAGAGCTGCTTGTAGAGCACGAGGAACGTCGCGTCCTCGTCCACGAGCGGCGCGATGGCGGCCGGCTCGGGCCACGAGCTCTGCTTAAAGTAGTTGGTGGTCAGCGTGTGGAACTCGCGGTCGTACAGACGCGCCATCTCCGACACATTGCCCGAGATGAGGTGCGTGTACAGCAGCGTGAACCAGCTCTTGACCGACTCGGGCAGCAGGAAGTCGGACGGCTTGTCGTCGCGGTGCTTGTCGCTCATGGTGCTGGCGGCTTGGAGAGGGGAGGAAGAGAGCGACGGCGATGCGAATACCTCTTCCGGACAGGCGGCAGGCACACTTTGGGCGGAGCTGCTCACTCGATTGGTGGCCCAGAGGGAGGGCGGCGGCGCCGACCAAGACCAACTTGGTACTAAACTAGAGACACGACCCCACGTCCTTACACTTGGTGTTTGTATGCAGACGGATCGAAGCAGGGGCAGGGTGAGTGAGACAAGAGTGATACCCTGCTGAAGATGATAGATGCGAGGGTATCGACGAGGAGAGGGTTTGTTGTGTATCCAAAATCACAAAAGGGACGCGAAAAGACGCGAGTGTGATTGAGGATTAAGCTCTTCATGGGCAGCGTGTGGAATTGACTGGCGGCTGCGTGGGTTGGCTGAGTCTCTGTGGAGATGGCGAGCCGATTGCCTCAGCATGGATCGCCCAAGAAGAAGATGAGACAGGCACCGAGGCCCGGGGTGCCCGTGCCGGACTGGTTCGACCTGCCGCTGCTCGTGCCTGACTCAGACCCTGCGCTCGGACGGATCCAGCGCAAATACATGGAGACAGTAGGTGTTCCAGATGATGAAGCAGGTGAAGAGAGTCAAAAAGCGGCTCTTGCGGGCTCCGGGGGCTTTGTGATACCCAAGGTCTCACGTCTTTCGCCTCAGAAGGAGCCGCAGCAAAGCAAAGCTGGTGCTGCTTGGCGGGAAGAGGAAGAAAGGGAGAAGCACGCGGCGATGCAGCAGTATGTGACTCAGCACAAGCAGGGGAAATGGCGAAAAGAAAGTAACAAACTCGTGCTTCGGCCGCGCAAAACGACCCACGGAGGCTCAGCGGTCGTGCTGGATGGGCTCCGGAACCAACGCTCGCGACTGCGCGACAAGATCTGGAAAGACCTGGACAAATATGGCTTGTGGCGTATGGGAGACGGCAACTGGTGGGGAGAGGAGTCCCACCAGGAGACAATCGCGTCGGTGGATGCGACGGTAGACGCGATCATGAACCAGTTGCAGCCTGGCCTAGGAGAGACTGCGAGTCGAAGTATTGATCCTGGAGACAACCAAGCCCAGGAAGGAAGGATGAGTCCCGTACCAGAAGCACCAGACGCAGAGACCAACAGCGCTGTATTCCTCACGGCCGTGCCAGCCTCTGTGACGACTCCAGAGCGATCAAAGTCGGTGAAATTGCTGCGAGCAAACACTGTAGCGCCTCTCATCGAAGGAGCTGCTGTCCCCGAAGATCCAGGCCAAGAAGACGACTTGGAAGATGTCCTAGCCGGTGAGGAGGACCACGAAGAGGAAGAAGAACAAGACGGAGACGATGTGAGTGAGGTATTGAACGGCATGAGCCGTCGAGAGATCCAAGCGCCCGGCCTTAAGCGCCGCCAACGGCTCAAAGACCTGCATATCTTCGTGGAGATGCAGCTCCAAAAGCGGCTTTACCGGTCGTGGGAGACCATCGAAATCGCACTCGCGGGTAGCGGCGACCTGGGCGTGAACCAAATCGTCAAATTCCTCCAGAATTCCGATGTCAAACTCAGTGCTGTGGACGCCGCCAAAGTCCAAACCATTCTCCATTCCCACGTCGAGAAGCAGCAAGCTGCCAAGCACCAAGCGGAAGCTGAGGCCGCTGCACTCACTGCAGCGAAGGCCGCCTCCGACACTGCTGCATCTACATCTGCATCTTCTACTGCAAACACCACCAACTCACGTCCAGAAGCAACCACCAGTAAGCTTTCATATGAGACCTTCCGCAAGATCTTTCACCCGAAAGACACGCAAGAGACGACACGGTGGAAACGCGAGTTTGACCGAGAAAAAGTCCGCGTCAAGCAGGAAAAAGAAGTGTATGACCGCGAACTCGCGGCGCTGGAAGCCAAAGTGAAGAAGCGTCTGGACGAGTCCGCCAAGCACATGGTCGAGCTGCTTGACAGCTTCCGCTGCGAGCCACTGGCGATTCCGTGGGAAGGTGAGACCCAGCGACTCGCTCTTCGAGACCAATTCCTTCGCATCATCTTCAGCAAACCGGTTCGACGACGGCTCTCGCAAGTCGGAGCTACGATCTTGGCGGCAGCTTCGTCAGCGGCATCATCTATCGCAACGTCAAGCACAGGAGATCAGGTGAACCCTACGACAGATGTGCCTGACAAGCTTTCTGTTCCCCAGATCCGGTCGGCTTTGCTGCAGAAGTACTCTCGTAATGGCCACTTCGAGAGCATTGAGGTGCCAGTGGCAGCGTATCTGTTCCACGATCTGGCTGCCGATCGCATCAAAGCGAGCGTGCGAGCACTGTGGAAGCGTCGCGAGGCCGATCTGTGGCCGGAACGACTGCAGATCTTTCAATTCCGACTGAAAAAGGCGATTTTCACCGAGTGGAAGCGATTCACCAAGCACGCCGACGTGCTGCGCAAGTATGTGCTGCGCAAGTTCGTGGCGTGGGCTTTCTGGACCAAGCAGTTGCACCGATACTACGCGTTTTACAGGACGTGTTTCTGGCCGTTTTACGTGTGGAAGCGCCACTTGCAGCGTATGATCATCGCACGCGGCAAGAGCATGTTCCTCAAAAACGTTGTACTCACGTACATCCAGCTACGCAACTTTCGAGCCTTGAAAGCCAGGTACCGACAGAAGTGTTGGTACCGCAAGCAGATCCTTCGCGTGAGGAGGAAGAAGGCTCGTCAGGTGCTGCGGATCTGTTGGAATGCGTGGCAGACACGACTCCGCGTGGGCATCCAGATCCATCGCATGTGGAAAAGCCACGGCCACGTGCTGCAGCGACTGCACAAAGGCTACATGGTCAAAGTCACATTCATGCTGTGGCGATACTACACGATCCTGAAGCAGGACATGGCCGCGAGGCAGCACAAGTGCTTCCACTCGCAGTTTCCAGCGATTGGCACCACTAGGCAACGAGCCACGGCGACTGGAAACGGACCAAGAGGCCCCAATGGCAGATCGAGCGGCTCGTCGAATCGCCAACAGCGTCAGCAAACGCCCTCGCGTGGCGTTTCGTGGTACACACCTCAAGCTGCTGGAAGCCACACCCACGGTCTTCCACCAAACCGCAGTGCTTCCATGTATCCACCTAGCAGTGGTGGCAACAACGCTTCGTCTGTCGATACGGAGGTCGACACGTTCGTACGAGAGGAAGGAGAGGACAAGGAAGCTGAAGAAGTGGAGCTGGTTGACGCTGCTGCCGAGGTCCGCACGCTGTCACGAATAATGGAGACCGACTTGGCCCCGAAGATCAAGCGCAAGACCAAACTATACGACCTGTGTCTGCATTTATACCTGCGCTATCGCGAGCGCGACCGGTGTGAGATGACAGCCAATATCATCGTATTTCGACGCCTGGGTCGACGCATGTTCCAGCAGTTGAAGGCGTACATCTCGCATCGCAAAAAAAAACGAATGGCCACCGACCTTGGATCATTCCGTATCCTCCATCGACGATTTCGCATGTGGCTCGCGGTCTCCGTGTACAAACACCCACTCAAGCTCAGCAACTCGTACAACGGCGACTTCGGTGTGTCTGGTGACAAGGAAAACCGACGAGTGGATGCAAACCAAGACGACTCGGACAATGAGTCACCGACGATTCTGGACCAGCGCGCCGATGCCGTCAAATTGGACTGGAAAAACGACACTGAGTGGCGGCAACAGGGCCTCGCAGCACTCCCTATCGAAGCTGAGAAGCTGCGCAACGATCTGTTGATGATCGCTGAGGAAAACACCAAACGTATGGAGCGTCTGCAGGATCTGGAGATGCAGCTGCGCGAGAAGAAGTGCCAAGAAGCCGTCTTCCTACGCAAAGAAGCCGGCGCGACGCTCAAAGTGCGAGCGCTGCAGATGCAACAGGCACAGCAAATCCTACGAACGCGAGGCCACCGTTTACACGACGTCTTGGACCGGACGTTTGATTCGTTAATCGCCCAGAGGCGTCTGCAACAGCTCAAATCCAGCTTCCGCTCTCTGCGGGTCGTGATGATGGAAAGGTACACTGCGACGCTGTGCCATCGGGCTCAGATACGCAATTGGCTTCGTATTTGCCGCAAATTCCAGTTCTGGGAGCGGAATATGGACCGCTTTTACCAGCTTCGCGTCAAGTTCCACGTCTTCCGCACGCTGCTGCGGCACGTCGTGTGGAAGTGGAAGAATGAAAGCCCTCAACTGTCGAGCAAGCTCCAGCAGCGCCAGAGGCTGCTGTGGAAGTATGAGCACTACCTGGATCGCCACGGGCTTCTCAATGGCTCGGCGTCCGCGTCGCGGATCGCACTCACCAAGTACTCACCCGAGAACTCGTTTCATGCCGTGTTATTGCGGTGGACGCAGTACACGCAACTCAGCAGGACGTACCGAGAGATAGTGGCTCTGTGTCAGCGTAAGCACGGGCTGTGGCAGATGCACTCGGTCTTCCAGACGCTCAAGACGTACCTCAAGGCCAAGTACACGGTCGAGTCACGGCGTCAGACAGTGCCGTTCCTGTGGCGTCAGTGCGTCGCCGACTTGGACGCGTTCCACTGCAAGATCATCGCTTTGCGCGCTCGGCTGCCGACTCAAAAGCTGAAGAAACAGCTTCGGATCACGCAGTATCACCTGCAACAAACAGCCACGGGCGCGCCGACGCTCAAGCAGCTCTTCCAGATCCACGAGCAGGAGATCCGCGGTCGTTTATTTCTCGAGAGTCGACTCATGTTCGTGGCCTACAACGAGCGGCGGCTGCACCATTACGCCGAGCGCATGTCGCCTGTGCATGGTGCGCCTGTGGGGCGCAGCTTTGCGTACGAGAAGTCTCCACCCTACGGAAGCATCAGTGAGATCGTAGTGCTGTGCGGCAAAAAAGTGGATGCGCTGTCGCTCGTGCTCAAGACCAACGCGTCGGTCACGACGGAGGGCCAGCTCCACGGCAATCCCTTCGGCAACAGGGAGGTCTTCACGCTGACGCGTGGTGAGAAGCTCGTGTCGATCGAAGGCTTTGCATCCCAGACGATCTATGGGCTTCGCTTCGGCACCAGCACGGGCCGGCTCTCCAAGTGGTTCGGCCACATCGAAAAGGGCACCAAGTTTGAGCTTCGAAGCGGCTGGGGCTCTGGCCACGGCCACGGGAAGCGGGAAGAGATTGTCGGGATCCACGGCTACGCGGATGCCACATCGATCCACGCGTTGGGCTGCGTGTTCCGCCACACAACGTTACGTAACATCTTTGAAGGCTTGTGGCTGCAATCACCAGCCAAAATGACTGGAGGTGGCGGCGACTTGCAGACTTCCAACCGTGATGGCACCCCTTCGTCGAGTGGGTCCGATGGAGTCCGCCAAGCGGCGAGTCAGCACCAACGCGATGAAATGGCGCTGTGTGACCGCCAATTCGCCTACTTCCTGCAAGTGCGGATGTGTGACGTGCTGCTCGCCATGAAGCGAGCCCATCGGTTCGCCCTGAGACTGCACCGCTTGGCCCAGCAGCTTCCGTGGGCGTTCAGCAAAACCCGCGTCGTCATGGGTCTCATGCGTTGGTATTTCAACTCACTCACTCACGGACTCGTCCACAATTCAGAGCGGGAGGAAGAAGGCAAACGCATTCTCCAGGACGGTATGAACAAGCGTGCGGCGGGCGAGCGGTCTGTCGAGGAAGGCACGCGTCTGCTGGCCGAAGTCGACAGCTTCCGAGACGAAGAGAAGCAGCTAAACATCGCAACGCTTGGCGTACGTAAGGTCACAGAGCTCAAGGAGATGATTGAGCAGGCCGAGCACAAGATCGTGCAGGGCAAGAAGCAGATCGACGAAGGCCAGGCCGAGATGCTGCACGGCCGCCACATTCTGCCCCATATCCCAATGACCAAGCGCATGATGAACGCCATTCGCCGCATGTACAAAGTCGTGCAGACAAAGGACTACATCGACCAAATGGATCCGGAGCTGCGCGCGATCCTGCTCGAGGGCGACATCGCCACCATGGGCACGCCTTCCAGCATCTACGACCCACTGTAGCCATCTTGTCAACTCGGAATCAAAACAAGGCGATATCATACCATATTGCTAAAAACAAGGTGTGTTTCTGGGATTTGTATCATAACAAGTTGAAAATTGGAGAGATCGTTTACAAATTAAGGTGCAAAAGTGGATATCCGGTCGTTGCCTGTCACGAGCGCACTTTTGCGACGATGGCGTCGGCATGCGACTCGAGCCACGATGTGGCGGTGATGGCGACGGCGGGCGACGCGTCGCTGTGCAAGCTATCGGCCAGCTCACTAGGCTACTTCGAGGATGCGTTCGTGCAGTTCTTCGTGAAGGCGCCGTCGCGACGCATGCCCCTTATCAACCGTGGATACTACGCCCGTGTGGCGGCCATCGAGAAGCTCGTCACGCGATTCCTGCGAGCCCATGAGGCCGATCCAGTGCAGAAGACGCAGGTTGTGATCCTCGGAGGGGGCTTGGACACCATGTTCTTTCGGCTCAAGAGTAACGGCAAACTGCCAGCACAGTGCGAGTACTTTGAGGTGGACTTTCCCGACGTGACGCTGCAGAAAGTGATGACCATCCGACGGAGAAAGCCGCTCATGGAGCTGCTCGGGCTCAGCTCCGGTGCTGAGCTCCAGAAAGCGGCCTCTGCTGGTGAGTACAATGCAATAGTCGTGTAGTTGTATAGTTATTGTACTGATGGAGGTTGCCATAGGTGGATCGGCACTGAACGTCCCTGGGTACCATCTCATCCCGGGAGACTTGCGGGAGACCGCGTCGACGCGCGAGAAACTGGAAGCTGCAGGCTTGGATCCGAGGTGGGCTTACGATACTTCTTCCATACGCTCTGGTTGTTGTGAAAGGTTAGAACCTAATGGGGTTTGCGTGTGTTGTCGCAGTGTCCCGACACTGTTTGTGTCCGAGTGTGTGCTCATCTACATGGACTCGCAGTACTCTCGCGACTGGATCTCCTGGTCCGGCAGCTACTTCTCAGACGTGAGCTACGTGCTGTACGAGCAGATCCTGCCAGACGACGCATTCGGCCGCGTGATGATGGCCAACATCAAGGCGCGAGGCTGCGACTTGCTGAGCATTCGTGACTACCCGACCATTGACTCCCAGATCCTGCGCTTCCGAGAACACAGCTTCGAACACGTCCAGTGTCTGGACATGAACGACGTCTATTACAAATACCTGGACGCCACCGAGCGAGCTCAGTACGTTTGACTGGGGGCCACAAGAGTCAAGGGTACGTTCTGACGGCGTTGTGTGATCTGTAGGCGTGAGAAGCTCGAGATTTTCGACGAGGTGGAAGAGTTCCACATGCTGCAGGCCCACTACTGTGTTGTCGTGGCCAGTAAGACAGCCGCTTCCAAGTCTGCATGGGCCATCGCTCTGCAGTCGTGAGTCAGCGAGAGTGGAGCACACGAGTCGAAGCACACACAGTATCGCGATCTTCTTTCGATTTCTATCAATCCACGCCAGAGGAACCACGACAAACTACTACAGCAACGGCGGTTTAATATTACAGTCGGAAATTGATGATGGCGACGTCGCCACTGGATGCGCAGGCCGAGATGAGATCGCCATCCTTGTTCCAATTCACTTCGTAAATATCCCCATTCGCTTGATACGTCTTCACCAACGTGCCATCCTGAACAACCACAAGCGTCCAAGTCAGTCAATTGCCGGAATCAAAAGATACCCGGCAGAGTTTCGTCGCATACCTTGAGTGACCAGACATTGATGACACCTCCTATTGTTCCACTAGCCAAGAAGTCGCCGTTCGGGCTGTATGCCACGCCGTACACCGGGTTCCTACAAGTCACACAAGGCAAGTCAGCATCATCTTCTGTCATCGAGTGCAAGGGAAGCGTCCACGTACTGGTGCTCGAACGTTCTACTGCAAGAGCCCGTCTCGACATCCCAGAGCTTGACTGTTGTGTCGAACGACGCGCTTGCCAGGCTCAATGGGCCGTTCGGCAGGCTCGATCCCGGTCCCGTGCGGCTCCAGCGGAATGTGTACACTTCCTTCTTGTGCTCTTGCAGGCTGTGCAGGAACATGTTTTTGGACGAGTGTTTCAGATCCGCCGCTGGATCCGAGCCGTCATCATCCGTTGGTGCGCCGTTCTCTGGTTGGGAAGATGCCCGAGACGGGTCCCAGATCTTCACCGTGTAGTCGTCAGAGCACGAGGCCAGTAGCCGACCCGACGGATCCCACTTGACCGAGTTGATTGCGTCAGTGTGGCCCCGCAGCACCACAAACGGCTCCGAGTCGTCAACGTTCGTGACGCAAATCCGCTTGTCCGCCGAGCACGTCGCAAACGTCGAGTCATCTTTCCACGACGCGTCCAGGATCGGGTCTTCGTGCAGCTTGAGCTGCTGCCGCTTGTCCTGCGTCGACGAGTCCCATATCGACACGGTCTTGTCGAAACTCGCACTCAGAAGGTACTTGCTCGACTTGCTCCACCGCGTCGCAAACACCGGTCCGTTATGGTACTGGAACACGTGCTTGAGCTCTCCGTCCGTTGTCCAGATCCGTGTCTTGCCGTTGTAAGTGCCTGAGGCTAACAAAGAGCCGTCATGCTGCCAAAACAGTCACGAATCCCACAAAAATCAGCCTCCCAACGTCTCCAGCACCACCCAAACCATCATGATTCTCACGTACACTCCACTCTAATGTCGTCACGTCCTTGTGAGGGCCCGTGCCGTGGTTCAGCACCTTGGGCGGTGGCGCAGAGGCCTGGTTTGTGACCAGCTCCTCAGGGATCTCCCAGATCCGCGCCGTCGAGTCGCTCGAGCCCGACACCAGCATGTTCCGCAGAGGATTCCACAGACAACCGTACACCTCCTTCTCGTGGCCACTCAGCAGCACGATCGCGCTGCTCACCTCCAGCTTATCAACTCCATTCGTCTCAGGCCCTAAGATCGCGCATAACACTAATTCAGTACATCCGTCCAGCACTCATTAGTCTAACCAGCGCCAAATCAGTACATCGCTCACCTTTGCCGCCCACATCCGCATCGGCCCCGCTGGCGTCCATGGCCTTGCGCTTGCGTTTATTCGAGCTCTTGGAGGACGCTTGCGCGCCTCCACTACGCGCGCTGCTGCTGGCGGACTGCGCAACGCGGCAGATGTGCGGATTCAGCAGCGAGAACTCGCCCTCGCACTCCCGCTCTGTGCCGTCCTCGTTGATGTGGGCCTCGATGCCCACGTACTGCAGCCCCTTCTGGATGAAGGAGACCAATGCGCCTGGAGGAAGCTCCGTGTTGATCACGCTTGTCTTGGCCAGTTGGCTTTCATACGCGAACGTGAACGCCGAGTGCATGAAGCCTGCCATATTCATAGCCATAGCCATATTCGTCAGTCTAATCGCCCTCTCCCCTTCGCTTCTCTCCTCTCCTCCGCCCCACTCCTCCGTACCTGACTCTTGGAGGTATCTGTACACCAGATAGTTGAGCTCATCGGACGTGATCGCCATGGCGAATCCGAATCTATTCCGACGCTCTGTCCAGAACGCTCCGCTCCGCTCCACTGCCGACGCTACCGGTAGCTAATCGCCCGCTGTCTGCTCCGCTGAAGATTTCGACCTCCTCCGTCTAACTCCTCCGAATACGCGGGGCGCCGTCTCCGCTCCGCTTCTCTCGTGTGTCTTTGGTGGAGCGTTCTTCACCTCCTCCACTCCGTTCGGCCGGGGTGTTTTTTCTTCTCCCCCTCGTTTAGACTCTTGGCCACGCCTTGCTCTCGTCGGTTCTCTTCTCCGCTCCGCTGGTATCCTCCCAGGCGCTGCCGCGTCCTCTTGCTTGCTTGCCTCCCCTGGTGGCTGGGGCGTTCGTTCACTCACTCCTCTATTGTACGCCGCCCTATTGCGGCTGGAGAGGTGTAGGGCTCGGCGGGCCGTTTGTTTTGCCGCGAGCAGGAGTGTTTTTTTCAACTGCAAAAAACCTCGAGAAACCAACCATTTTCTCGACGAGGTTTTACGTCCAAAACGAGGTTTTATACGACGTTTTCTGGCGATTTTTCTCCTGTGAGTGAGCGAGCAGTCGTGGCTCATGGCAATTGGACAGGAACTTCGCGGGTAGACAGTAATGGGCGGCCAATATGGAGACGTGTATGATGCATCGCGCCCTACTGCAGCACTACTGTAGCGGGGATGAGGACGCTAGACTACTGTAGAGACTACTAGAGACAAGGTCTAGAATTTCTTGAGCAGCGCCGTGGCCTCGTCGTGGACAGTCTGGTCCTCCTCGGTCTTGACAGGCGCGGACAGCGTCTTCTGGGTCCACTCCTTCGACGCGGCCCAGTCCTTCTTCTTGTAGTACACCTGCGCGATGAGCATCGAGTTCTTCTTCCACGCACCAGGGTCCAGCTCGTCGCACTTGAGCAGGAACTTGAGCGCTTCGTCGTAGGAGGACTCTGGCGGCGAGCCGAAGAGCACAGCCGCGGCCTTGCGCTCGATCCACGACAGGTCCGAGATGGTCATGCACCAGCGTCCGAGCAGGTTGTAGGTCGTCGGGAACGTCGGGTTCAGCGCGATGGCCTTCTCCCAGTGCTCGCGGATCTTGTACGAGTTGGCGATGGCCACCTTGGTGCCCTCAAAATCACCCACCGATGACAGGATAATACCGAACCAGCGGTGCACGTCGGCGATGCTGTCGCCCTTCTCCAGGGCCTTCTGGATGACCTCGTAGGCGTAGTAGATCAGCGCCTTCTTGTCGTCCGCCGACGTCTTGTTCAGGTTGGCGACGTCGTACGCCGCACGCGCAAGGCGCCACTGCACCGACACATCCTCCGCGTTGGCTAGAGGAACAGTTCAAAATATCAGAGACCTTGCCAGAAGAGCTACTTCACACTCACACTCACCAGCGTGGGCGGCCTTGAGGTCGTCCAGGAGCTTGGAGCGGTCGTACGAGTGGTCGTTGAAGTGCTCTTCGGCAGCGATGGCAACGGCAGAGTCCGACATGTTTCTGGCCGTGGCAGCGAATGCGATGGATGCGGCGGAAAGTGCGAGAGCGAGTGAAGCTAATGGCGCGACCGGAACGGACTTGGCGAGGACGTGCGAGTGGCGCGCAGTCGATGCAAAGCGAGATGAGGCAGATGCAACCGACGTGCGGCGAGCAAGGCGAGCAGCGAGCGAGCGAGTGCGCGCTGCAGCACAGCACAAATCACGTCGTCAGTTGCAGTGGCATCGCATCATCAGGCAGCCAATCACAGCCGACGCACCAGTGAACATGGGCTAGCCGACAACGGCGGAGTCTATTGCGAAGTGAGTCCGTTTTAACGTGTCGATGGTGTGCACGCGTACGCCTGCACGCACGCAATCGCAATGCCAACCGCCAGCGTTTCCACGGCGGCGCCTCGTTGGAAATTCCCACGAGATCCAAATGGCAAATGGTTCGATACAGTACCACTTCAAGGAGAGTGCTCCGAATAAAAGCCTCATTGACTTGAAGATTGTATGTGAAACGCGGAGCTACGCCAGCTGGCTCCATTCAAGTTGGTGAGATGGAAAACTGCCCATCGTCATGTTGATGGAGGGAATCGGAATCGATTGATACATGGAGGATGGAATGCAAGCACGGACATTAACGCATTCGCTACGGGGACTTAGAACTTCTTGAGCATAGCCTTGGCCTCCTCGTGGACGTCCTCGTCCTCCTCAGTCTTGTTGGGGAACGTGAGCGTCTTCTCGGCCCACTGCTGCGCCTTGGCCCAGTCCTTCTTCTTGTAATAGACCTCGGCGATGAGAATGGCGTTCTTCTTCCACGTGAGTGGCTCCAGCTCGTCGCACTTGAGCAGGTACTGCAGCGATTCGTCGTAGGACGACTCTGGTGGTGAGCCGAAGAGCACAGACGCAGCCTTGCGCTCGATCCATGAGAGGTCCGCCACACGCATGCACCAACGGCCCAGCAAGTGGAACGTGGCGGCACGGGTCGGGTCGAGCTCGATGGCCTTCTCCCAGTGCTCGCGGATCTTGTGCGAGTTAGAGATGGCCACCTTCGTGCCTTCGAAGTCGCCCACGCGCGAGAGGATCACGCCGTACCAGTTGTGGATGGACGCGACCTTGTCGTGCTTGGCAAGCGTCTTCTGGATCACGTCGTACGCGTAGTAGATCAGATCCTTCTGGTCGTTAGCTGACGTCTTCTTCAGGTTGGACACGTCGTAAGCCGCGCGCACGAGACGCCACGCCACGCCGGCGTCGTTCGGGTCGGCGGCGTAGGCATCCTTGAGCTCCTCGAAGAGCGTGGTGCGGTCGTACGTGAAGTCGTCAAAGTGCTGCTGGGCGAGCGTGGCGGCGGCGGAGTCCTGCATGGTAGCGAGTGGTGCTGGGAGGATGCAAATTGCACAATGAGCTTCGTAGAGAACATGGCTAGCAATCCGCTGCTCCCCATTGCATGAGGATGAGCGAAGGAGATGTTAGGCACATGAGCTGAGTGAGCTCTTCGTTCGCTGGAACTTCCAGCCTGGAAGTTAGAACGAAGAGCTCCACAAGTTCAACCAGAAGCCTGCGACCTGGAGCCAATCACGGCCGGCATCTGACTGCAAGAGCCTGCACATCCTCAGCCGCAGTCACTCGGCGAGCCGGCACCGGAAGCTGAAGAGCGGGCGGCCATGAAGAGGAGGAGTAAACGGCGGCGCAATCCATCGTGAGAACTTGATGACCACAAGGCAACACAGCCCGCGATTAATGGCGAGAAGTGGGACTTCAAAGGAGAGGCGCTCCAACAAGGGATTTTTGTCTTGATGTTTGTAAGGTAACATGTGGAATTCGGGACAAATGGGTGGGAAACGTGCGCCCTTCCAAGATAACGTCGGAATCCGAAGTGACCAGTTGGGCCTTTCTGTCAATCTTCTGTACACTCTATAAACGTATAAGTGGCTCACAAATCATCATCGACTGAGGATTCCAGTTCAATTATTCTTGTTACACTCTTTCTACCTGTAATACTGAATTAATAGTCAGCATGTCTTTTATGCAGGGAAATGGACGACTTGGATGCCCACATGGCTACACAGCCAACCTAGGCTTGATGGATGGGGTCTTAGCACTTCTTCAGCAGCACCTCGGCATCCTTGTGGATGTTGGCGTCCTCCGGCGTGCGCACAGCGAATGCGACAGCCTTCTCAGCCCACTCCTTCGCCTTGGCCAGGTCCTTTTTGCTGTGGTAGGCCTCGGCGAGGGCAAACGCGTTGCTCTTGGCCACTGGCACACGCGAGTCGGTGTTGAGCTCCTCGCTCTTGAGCAGGAACGTCAGCGCCTCCTCACTTGACGACTTTGGCTGCTTCTCAGCGAAGATAACGGCCGCTGCGGCACGCTCCACGGACGAAAGCTCCGAGATGCGGAGGCACCAGCGGCCGAGCAAGTGGTAGGCCACCGGGTGGGTCGGGTCGAGCTCGATCGACTTCTCCCAGTGCTCACGGATCTTGCGCGAGTTGGAGAGCGCCACCTTGGTGCCCTCGTACTTGCCCACACGGCCCAGGATGATGCCGTACCAGTTGTGCACGAAGCAGATCTTGTCGTTCTGCTCGAGGGCCTTCTGGATGAGGTCGTACGCGTAGTAGATGAGGTCCTTCTGGTCGTTGGCCGAGGTCGTCGGCAGAGCGGACACGTCGAACGCCGCACGGACAAGGCGCCAGGTCACACCGACATCCTGTGGGTCAGCTACAGTACGCAAGCTCAGAGTGAGTGAGTGACTAACGCTCCATTATGCACAGTGAGGCATGGTGAGACCGTACCGGCGTGGGCCTCCTTGAGCTCCTCGAAGAGCTGCTTGCGGTCGTACGAGAAGTCCTCGAAGTGCTGCTGAGCGAGAAGAGCGGCGGCAGATTCCGACATGGTGGGGAGTGAGTTGAAGTGGTGGTGGTGGTTGGTTGGTTGAAGGCAAATTGCGCAATGAGCAAAGCCAGAGCGAGGCTCGCTGGCCGCCTGGCGAGCACCGTGAGGGGCAGAGCCGCGGGCTGTGTACGTGGATGCAAGCACCTCAAGTCTTACGCAAGTGAAGGGTCTGTTCAGCCACAGGACCAGAGTAGCGGAGACCGCCGTTTTGGCGCGTAGTGACTACGAAGTATGGACTTCCAGGGAAGTTTCTGTAGCCACGAGGTGCAACCGCGAATGAGGCTGATATGAGATATCTGCAGCAGCGTAACTGGACTCTCGCCGGCTCCAACGAGTGCATATGCATCTCGCAGTCCCCTACGCAGCTCCGCCATAGTGGATGGCAAGATCTCTTCACACGCCGGCGTGCTCGCCGGCAGGAACTGAACCGAAAGCCTTCGTACGACAGCGATTGCCGTCGCGCACAACTGCATTGGGTCCTCAACGAAGCGGACTCTTCCTGAGACCGTCAAGATCTCTATCCTTGCAAACTTCAAGGATGGACAATGGGCTCAAAAGAGCTCCATGAATGACTTTGCCCTACCTGGAGATCGGGCCGGAATGTACCGCGAGGATGCACAGAGAGAGCGAAGTGCGGGCGAGTGAACGCCTGCCACTGGGCGTTGCGTCACCAAAACGTGACGCCGAGTGTACAGTACGACGCCAGTTGACAATCCTCGAGACGTCTCGTTTGAGTCTGTTGTTTTGGTTCTGTGTGTCCGTGATTCTTGCTCTATGTATCATTCCTAACGCCCCACATGTACCCGTCCTTCACGGTCATGCTTGGCTTCGTCCTTCTCCCCCCAAGCATTTCGGTCCAGTCTACTTCTTGGCGTAGCGGTCCGTGTAGTACTCCTCCTCCGCCTTCATCTTGTTCACAAACTTCTTCTCGAGACGCTCGCGGTTGTCGTTGATGCGCGCGACGATGTCGTTCACGTCCAACGTGCTTGGGCTTGGGATGGCCTGGAAGATACCGGCCTCACGCGCAGCCTTGTAGTGCTCCTCGAGCGAGAAGCCTGGCATGTGGTCGGCGTCACGGTGCGTGCCGTGGACGACCACGGAGAGGTTCAGCGACGCGATCATCTCTTTCGTCACGTGCCAAGGCGCGTCGATGAGCACGTCGTCGACCGACTTGCAGCCCAGCACACTCAGCACACGCTCGTGGAGGTTCATAATCGGGTAGTTGAGGCCACGGTGCGAGTTTACAATCGCATCGTTGTGGACGCCCACGATCAAGTACGTGCCTTGAGCCTTCGCCAGCTTGAGGAACTCCACGTGGCCCGAGTGGAACATGTCGAACGCGCCGTCGACGTACACGATCTTGTCCGTCTTCTTTGGCTCGCGGTTGCCCACCGAAAAGAGACGCAGCATGCGGTTGGTCGTCAAGAACTTGGATGGACGCTCGTAGTTCTCCTTGGTCGACTTGACCTTGGACGAGAGCTGGCCGTTGCCGTACTCCTCGTGGGTGTGGTGGTTCTTGTGCATCACCAGCATACGACCGAGAATGTCGCTCGTCGACACGCCCTCCGTGCGCGGGATCGTGCGGTACTTGCCCAGCTTCTGGGCAGTCTCGTACACGTCCTTGCCGTCCACGATGCACGGATCGTCGCCGTGGACCACGAAGTCGATCTTGTGCTGTGATTTTACCAAGATACGAATGTGAATCTCAGCTTCCTGCGCGTCTGTGCGGCATGCGGCTGGGACAACGTACCTTCTCGATCATGCGCTTCAGGTATTCCTCGTTCATGATGTACGGGCAGTGTGGCTCGACCTCATCGACGAACTTGCAGCCAACAACGGACGCCAGACGCTCCTCTGCAACACCACAGATCCCATTCATCAGTTCACATCCGCATAAATTCATAGCCCTATCAATTGCAGCCATAGACGCACCATCGTCCATGACTGGCGGCGCACCCTTGCACTGGGTGATCGACTTGTCGTCGTTCACGCCAACGACAAGGTAGGTGCCCAGGGCCTTGGCCTGGCGGAAGGCGTTCATGTGGCCGTAGTGCATCATGTCGAACGCGCCGTCCATCCAAATGCGGATCTGCTCCTTCGGCTTCTCCTCATCCTCCTCGACCTCCATCTGCAGACAGAATCCGTAATCCATCAGCATCCTCACTTGTCCCGCTCGAGGGGGAAACGGCCACAAGTCACACACCTCGGCGAGCTTTTCCTGGAGCTCCTGCACTTTCTCATAGGCCTTGCTCAGCTCGTCCTGAAGCACCTTGCGTCGGCGGCGGTGGCGCTTGCCGAAGAGCACGAAGTACGCGAGCAGCGTGAAGAAGCCCGTGGCCACGGCGATGGCCAGGCGCTCGGCGTCCGGGTACGGCTTGGGGAAGCCCATCTTGCGGAACAGCTCGTGGATCTCCGCCATCCATGCGTCCGCCGTCTTCGAGTGCAGCACATCGTGCACGTACGTCACGACCTTGTGGGCCACGTCCTCGGAGAACACCATCTCTACTGTAGCTTCGCTTTCTTCGTTCCCAGGATAGGATCACGCACACTGAAGCCACTGTTCCCTCTTCACGTCAGGGAGTCCTGTGAGACCGAGACTAAAACCGAGACGAAACCGGTATCTGTCGCGCAGGAAGAGCTACATTGCGGAGTTGCTAAGCTCGTGGAGTATTAATTTCGGAGGAGTGATGGTCGTTTGGTGATTGGCTGGAAGCGAGCAGCTCCACCACCACGAGAGGAGAGCTGTGGGGAAGTGATGGCGGGAGGGGCATTTCAATTCCAGGCGCAAGTCTCCGCTCTCAAGTGGTTAAAGCGACTGCGTTGTTACAACCAAAAGAACAACAAGCACCATGGGTCTTTCGCAGGAACGTAAGTTGGAGTACTTCACCAAGCTCGAGACGCTTCTCGAGAACTTCACCAAGATCTTCTTGGTGAGCGTCGACAATGTCGGCTCGAGCCAGATGCAGCAGATCCGTCTGTCGCTCCGTGGCCGCGCCGAGATGCTCATGGGCAAGAACACGCTCATGCGCAAGGTGTTCAGCAACTTCCTTAAGAAGAACCCAGGCCACCCGCTTGAGAACTTCATCCCGCTCCTCAAGGGCAACGTCGGCTTCGTCTTCACCAACGGCGACCTGAACGAGATCCGTGAGGTCGTGGAGGGCAACAAGGTGCCAGCTCCGGCCCGTGTCGGCTCCGTCGCGCCAGTGGATGTCATCATCCCTGCCGGTCCTACGGGCTGTGACCCAGGTCAGACCACGTTCTTCCAGACGCTGTCGATCGGTACCAAGATTGCCAAGGGTCAGATTGAAATCGTCTCGGATGTGCTCATGGTCAAGAAGGGCGAGAAGGTCGGCAACTCGGAGGCCGCTCTGCTCCAGAAGCTGAACATCAAGCCATTCGCCTACGGTCTCATCATCGTCCAGGTCTACGACAACGGTTCGCTCTTCGACCCTGCTGTCCTCGACCTGACCGAGGAGGACCTCACGGCCAAGTTCGTGGCTGGTCTGCGCAACGTTGCTGCCGTCTCGCTCGAGATTGGCTTCCCAACGCTTGCCTCGATCCCACACTCGGTCGCCAACGCCTTCAAGACGCTCGTGGCTATCGCCGTCGAGTGCGAGAACTTCTCGTTCAAGAAGGCCGACCCATTCAAGGCTTACCTTGCCAACCCTTCGGCCTTCGCCGTTGCTGCTGGCCCAGCCACCGGCGGCGCTGCCGTCGAGGCCAAGGTCGAGGAAGTCGAGGAGGAGGAGGAGGCCGACATTGGCGGTGCCACCGACATGTTCGGCGGCGGCTCGGACTACTAAGCAGTGGTTCTCTGCTAAGTAGCGGAACTCGTTCCCACTAATGACATACCCATGTTGTTCTTTCATCCCATCTTGTCCATTTCCCTTTTGGACGTGGAACAACGGAGCTGTTCGATCCAAACTCCAATGTCACTACCACCATAGATTTCGTTTCACTGACAGCTCTCTATTCTGATGCATACGGTACGCTCTGATTCTTCAGATTTGATCGTCAAATTCTCGCCGTTTTCTCGAAATTCAAATCCCTACATTCAAATTTTGAATCTCGCGCTTTGGGTGTTTTTGTTTGGTCGCAAATCGAACGATTAGCGCCGCTCGTGATCGCACCCGACCCTGGAAGAGAGGCCCCACGACACCATCCTGCACGGCTTCCATCGCTCCCTCCACGCCCCCACGCGTCTCCACGCCTCCTCCATCACCTCCACAGTCTCCACTACCGTCATATTCGTGGAATTCCGGTCCAAAGACGCCTTCTAGAACCCGCTCAACCCGCACTACTGTCGCTTTCGTCAGATCCTCACCGACTCCCTCGCCTACTGAGTCCCCCCAAGCTCCACACTGCGTCCATTACCGTCTCTATGATTGTACGTCTATATCTTCACCCTCTATGCGTGGAACCACGGTCTCTAATACGCGTTTTTTCGATGTAAAATAGCCGCTTGCGCCGCCGAAAGACCAGCGCCGCAGGGGTGCCGACCACCCACGGTCGTCTCCGTCGCCAGGCCGTCGCCGCGGCTGCAACTGCAAGAAGTCGGGGTGTCTGAAGCTCTACTGCGAGTGCTTCGCGTCCAACATCCGCTGCGGCGACCGCTGCCAGTGCTTGGGCTGCAAGAACCACGAGCACAACAAGCTCGAGATCGCGCACGCGCTGGAAGCCATCGAGAAGCGCACGCAGCGGTCGTTCAAGTCGCCCGTCGCAGTCGCACGCAAGCTCGAGACACTGCGCACGAGCACGCCGCAGGGCATCCACCGCCACCACGCACACGCGCAGCCCCAGGGCCAAGAGACGCCAGGCGGCCAGACGCCGATCCGATCGGCGATGGACGGCGCCACGAGGCTGCTCATGTCGGCGGAGAGGCTGGAGGAAGACACGACGTTCAAGAGTGTGATTAAGGTCAATCCGGACTGCATCTGCAAGCCAGGGGCGTGCCAGGCAGCGTGTTCGTGCCGGGATAACTACGGAAGCTGCGGGCCGCGGTGTCCGTGTCAGACAAACGCGATGCCGGTGAGTGTCTCGATGGCTCGTCCTGTGAGCGAGAGTAACGATCCACCCCTGGCTGGATTTGATAAGGAGAAGTCGAAGGTGTTGCAGTCCCAGGAGAAAGCTCGAGGCTGTAGCTGTAAGAAGTCCAACTGCCTCAAGCTCTACTGTGAGTGTCTCGCGGCGCAACGAGTCTGCGACTCGCGCTGCAACTGCGAAGGCTGCAAGAACCACTTCGTACGTGGCTGCTCAATACTAGAGGTATGCACGAGTCATTCCGTTTCTAACATCTATGGGATCAATTGTAGGGAAACCATGAAGAACGAGAGCGAGCGATCTCCGTCATCTTGGAGCGGAACCCCATGGCCTTCCAGCCCAAGGTCGCGTCTGGGGCGAGTCAGCACCTGCGTGGCTGCAACTGCCGGAAGAGCAACTGCATGAAGAACTACTGCGAATGCCACCAAGCTGGCGTGCCTTGTACCTCACGTTGCGCCTGCCAGGTGAGTGAGCCTGCACGAGCAGTCACAGAGGTGATAAGGTTGGTGACTGACTAGTTTTCACAATTGTAGAGCTGTCGCAATACCGACGCGTTCGTTTCCGCGAAGAAAATGCTCATCTTCAGCGGCGATCTGAAGGCTGATTCCAGCAACACGAGCCCCGACAGCAGCGTTCATTCGCATCACCACGCGACGACTCCCGCGGTAGGCTCCACCAAACCGCCACGTCGACCTTCACGCCGTGCATCGATGGACACCACCTCACCTTCGATGCAGTTCCGTACGCCGACAGCTCAGCAGCCCAGCGGACTGGACATGCTCTCTCGAACAGCACCACCAGCGTCTCAATACCAGCAATCAGCTCACAGCGTCGGCACGTCAAACGCCAACACGCACATGGTCATGAAGCGCAAGCTGTCAGATCTACTGGCTCCGTCAGAAGATCGATCGTTCGGATTCTCAAGTGATCAGCACAGAAAGGAGAGCAAGCAGTCCTCCTCCCGATCCAGTTTCCAAGAGCGGCTGGAGAGAGCTGCCGTCGCCACCAGCCCAGCGCTTCCTCCCGTTGAGACAGCGCTAGCTGCTGAATTGGACATGGCCCACCCTGATCTGCCACTTTCCAAGCTCTGTCGGTCTCTGCTTAACGCTGCCAAGTCCGTGGATGTGGTCCCGACTCCCCGGAAGACAGATCGCTCCCCAATGGTGTCTCGAATCGCGGCGTCGCCGGCGTTGAAAGGAAGTGAATCCAAGCAAGAGGAGCCTGAGCATGATCTCGAGGTGGCGTCACCGACGACGGACGACTTGATGTGTGAAGAGGATATTGAGACACCGACACGACCGACTTTGGTAAACAATCTCAATGACGGTGGGAGCGGGGCAGGCCGAGAAGCCAAGCGTCGTGCGACGGAGCTACGACTTGCGGCCATGCAAGAACGAGCAGTGCTTCAGGAATTCAGTGTGTGGCTCCGCAACCTCACGACCTCGGCAGCCTCGACGACGTATCCACCAGAACCGCAGTGAGAATCAAATGACGGAAGTGGCCAGTGGCCAGTGAGTGAGCTCTATTTAGTCAATCAGAAAGGCGGCAGGCTGTGGGTTTCGTAAATGTGCTCGATAGCTTCCTTGACCGTCGGCGCGTGCACGTCAGGGATGTGCTCGGGGTCCTTCACGCCGTCGTAGATGCCCGTGCGCACAAGGATCGACGACCAGTGGGAGCCGGCGTTGTTGGCGCCCTGGATGTCCGAGTGCGGGTTGTCACCGATCATGTAGATCTTCTTGAGCGGACTCGCGGCGTCGCGTCCGGAGACCTGGTTCAGCAGCTTCTCCGCGTACCTGTAGTATCATCCAACAACCAAAGCAACGTCACAAACAGTGGCAAATAACCACACAAAGCAACTACAAACGTACGTGTAGGCAACGTCCTGCGGCTTGCCGTAGGTCGTGACCTGGAGTTCCTTGCCCGTGCGCGCCTCGTACAGGGCCTTGAGACAGATCGTGAAAGCTCCCTGCGCGAAGCGAGGGTGCGCGTACGTGGAGCTGAACAGGAAGTCGTCGTTGCTGCAGAAGATTGGCGTCTGCGAGCCGTCGGCGCGGCCGCTTCCTGGCGGCTCGCCGCCGATTAGCACGTCGATCACAACCTGAATCTCCACGGCCCAGTCGATGGGGTCGTGCATGACGATGATCGCGTCGATGGGCTCGTCATGGAACGGCGCGAGACGTTGCTCGTACTGCAGGAACGCGAACTGGCCAGGGTACTGGTGGACCAGATCGTCCACCGTCACGATCTTCTTGAAACCGTACGCGTGCGCCACATTCACGACGTCGGAGCAGCCCAAAAGCAGCACACGGCGGTCTGGTAGTAACCAGTCCGTCAGTCATTTCGAGACGATAAATCAATCAAACAGAAGTTCACGCACCGCCGTATCTCTCGACGAGGTCGCGCATGGGTGTGTGGGAGAGCACCATGTGCTTGGGGTCGATCTCCATGTCCAGCACCTTGCCGACCTGCTTGGCCTTGACATCCTCCAGCGTGCCTACAAAGATTCACAGCACAACATCTTCAGTATTAAGCCAACCACTCACGGATCGCTCCAGCGCACCGCCATTGTTGGTGAGGAAAATGTGCGGCACGTTGTGCTTGCGCAGGCTCTGCAGCACGTCGCGCGCGCCGTCGAGAGCTCGGCCGCCACTACATGTACACTCAGACCATCAGTCCACCAGACCCTGCGTCTCCACTAGAGCTCCCACCCACCGCACGAGCACGCCGTCGATGTCGAACACCACGCCGAAGTCCACTGGCGGCGTCGGAGGAGTCGTCGATTCGCTCATGTTCGCGAGGCTTCTTTGGTCTTCAGGTCGCAGACGAATGCGCAAGTGCGTGGCGTGAAACTGACCAAGCGGACACGCTGGCCAATGCGAAGGGTTACGCTGGATGATGAGTGAGCGGTGAGAACTTCATGCAAAGCAGAAGAACGCCACAGTCTCCATTGAGGTGGGGGTGGGAGGAAGGGGTACGTGGCAACGGAGACCGTAACCCATGACCCTCGTGTTAGTGACATCGTGACATGGCTACATATTCTGCGGCTGTTGCCTTTCTAAATGGACTGCAGGCCATGCTGCTTGTAGACGTGCTGGATGGCCTCGAAGACGGACTCGGCGTGGACGTCTGGGTGGTGCTCGGGGTCCTTGGAACCGTCGTAGATGCCCGTACGCACTAGGATCGACGACCAGTTGGCGCCAGCGTTATTCGCTCCTTGGATATCGGCGAGGGGGTTGTCACCAATACCATAGATCGCCTTGAGTGGGCTCGATTCGTCACGGCCAGCAATCCGATTAAGCAGACCTTCGGCGTAGCTGTGGCAGTAGGTGTGTTACAATACGTTGATCAAGTTGTCCTGTTGCTTGAGCAGGGTTACGTACTTGTAGGTCACGTTGTGTGGTTTTCCGTAGCGCGTGACCTCAAGCTCCTTGCCCGTGTGGGTCTCGTACAAAAGCTGCAGGCAACGAGTGAATGCACCTTGGGCGAAGCGAGGGTGAGGGTAGGCACCACTGAAGACGAAGTCGTCGTTACTGACGTAGAGCGGAGTCTGCTTGTCGTCGGGGCGGCCGCTTCCCGGTGGATCTCCTGCACTCGAACCAATCAGCACTCTGACCACACAAGAGAAGGATGGAAACTCACGCACCACCAATCAAAACGTCCACCGCGACTTGAATCTCAGGCGCCCAGTCGATCGGATCGTGCATGATAATGATGGCGTCGATCGGCTCTTCGTGGTGCGGCGCAGGCCTACAACGTACCCAAACACAGTCAGTTGACCAGACTGGTCGAGAGACCATTCGTCCCTGGGGTTGACGTACTTTTGGTCGTATTTGTGGAATGGATACTGCGTCGGGTGGTGGTGCGCGAGGTCTTTGACCGACACGACCTTGTTGAAGCCATACTCGCGTGCCACCGTGTACACGTCGTACGAGCCCATGATCAGCACTCGAGAATCTGCTCACCGCACACGAGTACAATCAGCTCCTGCGCTTCTCCCCCTCATCTATCGTATCGTACGCCACTCACTCTTATACTTGTCGACGAGCTCGCGCATCGGCGTGTGCGACAGGATCATGTGGAACGGATTGATCTCCAGATCCAGCGAACGCCCCAGGTTCTTGGCCTTCTCCTCCTCCATGCAGCCTCCTCCATTCGTGAGGAAGATGTGCGGCACGTTGTTCTCGCGCAGACTCAGCAGGATCTCGCGCGCACGCGGAAGCTCCTTTCCACCACTGGGCAAAGCGCACGGTATTAGGATATCATACATCTACCGTCGCCAGTGTCTACCGTAGCTGATACTCACCGGATCAAGACGCCGTCGATGTCAAACGCAATGCCGAAGTCTGGGGCAGACGCTGCCGATGCAAAGCTGCGGCTTAGAGCAGTGCTATGAGCGTGGCCGCGCGCCGAGTGAAGGACGTGGCGGATCGCCATTGCCATTTTCGTGAGCTGGTTCACCCGACATCACTCAAGTGAACCATCACTCTGACCAACCACATTAATTTAGGACATATTTGACAAAATCAGGATATACCCTAAAATGCATGGTAGATATTTATTTTAGAACCGTGGCGTTTGAGTGTGTCACGGGCTCAGCTACGACGCCAGGGAAGTGCCTGGATTGGAGATATATTTGCCATGAAACCCAGGAATAGACCACCATAGTACTCGCGAAAGCCACACCAATGCTTGTCAAGGGTCTCAACGCCCCCTTGGCGTTGGCATGCATTGTGGGTTGTTAGCATTCGACAATCCTCGTCAGGCGTAGCGTCTCCATTGGCAGTCAGCATTTTCACTGGACTCGCAGCTAAAGCGTCCAGATCCGGTCATCGGGATGAGTGCCTCTTCCAGCAACCGACCGGATCTGAAAAAATTCAGGTCGTTGGTAGGGCTAGGGTTGCGTGATATGTACCTAATTGCAGCTACACAAGACTCGAAGTATTCGATTTCGAAGGTTGATTTTGAGGAAAGGGATTCCCCCATAAAGCAAGCTCCATCATATCTTTCGAAGCAAACCTCAAGCTACGGATCTTCCCGCATGAACTGTACTTTCGAACGCGCAGAGAGGCCTCAAGCTGATTGATCTTGGCATTGCATGGCCAAATCTATTAAAATCACCGTCACCACGCTTTCCGTTTCAGGAATCTGCCACTGCATCCACTACAGTTGTGTGGATCGCCTGCCGCGTTTCAGATTTTTCCTTCCAGATTTTATCGCCATCTCACATACCCCTACCCTCTTTCCCCGCAATTGGGTCCACTCACGTTTTGATTGGCTAAAATCCCAGCTAAATATCTCTGAACTTCCTCGTGGTGTCCTGTCTGCGTCCATCTGCGTCGTCCAGCAGCTCAGCTCCTCATGGTCTCATTGGGTTCGTGTGGCATATCTCCATCTATCTATCGGCATTCCATCAATCAATCACACACGGCCTGCCTGTGTGAACCCACGCTCGCCTGCCTTCCTGCGCGTGTGTGACTCGCAGTCTCTCTTTTTCCCAGCCACCCGCCTGAGGACCCTGTATAAATCCCATAATGAAGACGTCGCTGCTCGCCTTCCTGGCGCTCGCCGCCTCCGTCTCCGTCTCCGTCTCGGCCTCGCAGGACGTCGCCTCCACGCTGTCTGCGGCCAGCGTGGAGCTTCCTGTGGATGCCCGTGAGCTCATGGCCTCGGCCAGCGTCGTGAGTCTGGCGTCGCAAGAAGGCACGCTCGTCGTGCGGCTCAAGGCCATGCAGGCCGACGCGACCACCGCCAAGACGGACGCGCAGCTCCGCGAGCAGGCCCAGATCCTGTTCAAGCTGTACAAGGTGCTCAACCCCAAGGCCGTGGCCGCCATGGGCAAGACCGAGAGCGAGCAGTTCGAGACCTTCTACAAGACTGTTTTCCAGCAGATCCTCGCCCGTGTCGAGGCCGACAAGAGCTCCTCGTCCACCCCTGGCTCGTCCACAGGCTCGACCCCAAGCACTGGCTCCACTACGACCCCGAGCACTGGCTCGGGTACGACGCCAGGCACGGGTACGACGCCAAGCACGGGTACGACGTCGGCTCCTTCGCCAGGCTCGACCTCGACGCCGTCGTCCGGCTCGGCCGCTGTGGGCACGACCCGCTACTCGGCTGTCACGACGACCGACCCGACGCAGGTCGCTGAGAGTCTGTCGTTCTTCTCGGAGGTCTACGACCCGACGCTGGCCCAGAACGTGCGTGCTCTCCAGGACAACTCCAACAACCTCGAGGCCATCGTGCAGTCGACCAAGACGACGTCGTCGTCGGCCAGCGACCCGACCAACCAGTTCCAGGCCCCGACCGTGCTGGACGGCGTGGACGAAGGCCCGACGTCGCTCGACGGCAGCGGCACGGGCCGTCGTCTCGCTGACGGCACTAACGAGACGTACGGCAACGTCCAGTTGCTGTTCTGCGACGTGGGCGGCAACGCCATTTGGAAGTGGAAGCACACGCCGTACACCGATGCGCCGATCAACACGACGACGGCAGTCAACATCTTCACGCCCAAGCAGGTCTGTGCGGCGCCGCAGCTCCTCGAGGTCAAGGTCACGGCGTACCAGTCGGGCTGCTCGCGCCAGAACCACCCTGAAGGCTGTGATAATGTGTACTGGAAGGGCTGTGGCGGTCTCACTGTAAACCCCAACTCGGAACGCATCGTCGTCGCGCGTACGGGCGGCCGCTCGCTGGGTCTGCTGTACTACAAGAAGTCGGGTGACACGTGCCAGGGCCGTGTCGTGGACGCCATCAAGACATACAAGGGCAAGAAGTTCAACAGCATCTCGGCCGCCGAGTACGCGCCGTCGGGCAACCTGTACTTCACGGACAGTCCGTTCGGCCTGGCCAAGGGACCGGAGGACTTTGAAGGCGACATCCTCGACAAGAGTCCGCTGCGGGAGCTGCCGTTCAACGGCGTGTTCCTGCTCAAGAACACGTCGAAGAAGGTGGAACTGGTCGAGTGTGCCATGGACCGCCCCAACAAGATCGCGTTCTCGCCCAAGGGAGACGTCATGTACATCACCAACTCCCGCAGGGGCAACTCGTACGTCAAGCAGTTCAACCTCACGGCCAACGGCGAGGTGCGCAAGGCGTCGCTCTTCTTCAACTTCACGGCCCACCCGGAGCTCGAGACGGACGACGGCTACGCCGACGGCATCAAGACCGACTCGGAGGGCAACGTGTACGTCGCGGCCTACAAGGGCATCTACATCTTCTCGCCCAAGGGCGAGCTCATCGGCAACCTGCGTAGTAACCAGGAACTCTCGGGTATCGCTCTCGGCGGCGGACGGTTGTTCCTCACGGGCGCGTTCGGCGTCGTGGCGCAGTCCACGGGCATCAAGCCGGCCGGCACGCTGCCGTTTGCCAAGACGGACTGTCCGGCCTAGTTCTAGCAGTCGCGTGTTGTATTTCTTTCTCCTCTTCCACCCTCTGCGTGGCCCCCGCATCAGCCGATCCAAAGCACAGTCATCCGTACGGCAGATAACAATCAAAATGAGCTCCGTTTTTGGTAAATCACGGTTTATGACTCTCTTTCTATCAGTCCTCTTCGGCTGCGGCCGCCTTGGCTGGTTTGTTCTTGTTGCCCGTCGCGGGCTTCTTGTCGTTGCCGCTGCTTGAGCTTGTCGAAGCCGTTTGGCTCGCGATCGTCGTCGTGAACTTGACGATCAAGTTCGAATTCTCGATCGGCTCGTCCTCTGCGAGGCGACGGCCGTCTTCGCCCTCCGCGTACGCAAAGTTGGCACCGACAAACTGCGAGACGCGGTACGCCAGCTCTCGGATCGTCGTGCCGCGACGCACCATCACAGCCTCGCCGAACACGCCCTTGCCGTTCGCGTCCGTGGAGAAGTTCTTGAGCGACTTGACTGGGTACACCACCACCGTGTTGCTCAGCTCGACGGCCGCATTGATGGCCGCACGCACGCCCGTGCTGCCAAAGCGGAACAGCACCATATCGGAGATGCGTTCCAGTCGCTTGCTCACCTTCTTCTCCAATGGCTTGAGCGGAGGAAGATCCTTGTGGGCCTCGTCGTCTCCGTCCTCAATCGTCGAGTAAAACATGGACCCTGGCTCGTACCGGATGAGGCTCTGCTTGGCTGCTGCTCGCAGGAAGCACTCGGCCGCCGCTGACGACACAAAGCACTTGTCGCTACCGTACTTCTCCGCGATCTTCTCGATGTTTTTGTCCGTGTCTTCGCCTTGGTCGGCCTTGTTGAGCACGAGAATGGTCGGGAACCGGATGGCCAGGAAGGTCTCCACTAACTTGTGCACCTCTGCCTCGCCCCACGCCGTGAGATCAAACGGATCCTTGGTGCCCAGCGTGTCCAGCACCGTACCGATGAGCGACGGCGACGCGCCGTAGCCTGACAGCTGCGCCACGAACGTGGCCGCGAGACTGCACTTGCTGGCCTGGTGACGCCGTGCGATGGAGCCCCAGCGCCGCCACAGGTTGTTGTACACCCAGTTGTGGATCTCCGTCTGCAGCCAGTCCGCGTCGTTGATCGGATCGTACCCAATCGTCTCCTACAGTCCACAGCATCTGCATCAGCATATCTCCTTTGGTCTCCTAGCTTCGATCGAGACTGGCGCATTATACCTCGCCCTTTTCGTTGGTGCGACCGGAGACGTCGATGATGTGCATGAGCACGTGGGCCTGGCGCAGGTCGTCCAGGAACTTGTTGCCCAGCCCAGCGCCTTCCGAGGCGCCGGGGATGAGCCCCGCGACGTCCAGCAGCTTGACGGGGATGTGGCGCATGCCGTCGTCGCACTTGCCGTACCGCGGCTGGCACACGGCCGACTTGCCCTTGCTCGCGCACGGACACGGACTCATGTAGTACGTGATGCCTTCATTCGGCTCGATGGTCGTGAACGGGAAGTTGCCCACCTTGGCCTTGCCGTCCGTCACGGCGTTGAAGAACGTCGACTTGCCGGCGCTCGGCTTGCCCACACACCCAATGATCAGCTCCATTCTCGATATATGGTTGTCACGCGCCGGATAGTGACATCCGCCCACACAACAACAACAGCGGACCAACATTACCCCGCTACAGTGACGAAGCCGTCATGTGAGACTCGCGTATTAGCTCTTCATCTTTCAGGCTCACTCCCTCCTCATGACACAACGCAGCAGACCCAACGCACATCGCACATTCGTTCATCGATCGATCCACACACACACAAATTCAAAGAAACACCAGCTAGCTGCATATATGAACTCGGCCGGGGCCGGTGGGGTGGGCGTGGTGGGGGGTTTTAGGCAGTGGCGGCTTTGCGGCAGACTCCACCATCCTCAGTGACGAGCTGCCGTGTTTTCTTGTTTTGTTTCCACTAGATAGGCGCGAGGCGCTTCGCAGGACTCCTCGTGCTGAAGAATTCTTCGAGATGTGGGGACGGAGTGTCTACGCGTCCTTCATGTACGAGTCCATCTCGTTGTCCAAGTCCTCGACGCTCTTGGAGCCACCGCCGTTCGATCGGCCACCACGGCTGCAAACATCAATCACCGTAAGCTAAGGCTCAGCCAGATCCACACGAAATAGCAGCATGGGCTTACCCTCCGCCACCTTCACGACGACCACGGCCACCACGACCACGCGAGTCGCGCGAGTCGCGCGAGTCACGAGGGCCACGCGAATCACGCGAGTCTCTCTTGTCGCTGCGTCACCACAAAAGCCAGCTAGCATTAGACACCATGGCATTGATCTTGTAGATATCCCTTTGCGAGAACTCACCCAAGGTTCACCTTGAACTTGACGTCGTCGTCCGACTTGCCGAGCGCCGTGCCGAACACGCCGTTGCGCACGTTCTTCTCCGTGTCGAGCGTGATGCTCATCGGCTGGCCATCGAGCGTTCGTCCTGTGAGAATCAATGCGAACCTCCATCAGTCCCTGGCGTCGTCCCCAGCTCATGGCGTCTCGTACTCTCGCACTCACCATCGTACTGCTTGATAGCCTTCTCGGCGTCCGAGCGCTTGGCGAACCACACGCGCGCGAGTCCCTTGGAACGGCCCGAGCGATCGTACACGATCTCGGCCTTGGACACCGGGCCCACCGTGCTGAAGAGCTCGCGCACGTCTTCCTCCAAGATGTCGAACTTGAGGTTCTTCACGAGGATCTTGGTGCCCGGGCTGGCCGCGTCACCGCCGCTGGCCTTGCCGAGTCGCGCCAAGATCGACACGCCGCCTGAGGGGGAGAGGAGAGGAGAGGAGATCACAGCTCTTTGTTACACCGCGTAGTCTACCCACAACACGATCGTTTTTCGCTCGGAATCCACACCTTTCTTGCCTCCCTTCTGGGCCTTCACGACCACGGCCTTGCGCTTGGCCGCGGGGCCGCGCTTGCTGGCCGGCGCGTCGTCTTCGTCCACGTCCATGAGATCGTCGTTGTCGGCGCCCTGGATTTCCCAACACGATAAGGCATCGGGCGTCATTCTCTGTCTCTCTGTCTCTCTCTCTCTCTTTGCATGAATGGACCCGTTTCCGCTCCGTTTCCAGTCGCTCACGCGACTCGTTACCCGTTCCCATCGATCGTTCGTCCGATTTCGGTATTTCCCCAGTCATTTCCACAGGAAAAACGACGAACAGCGTGGCGTCTCGGGAACGTCACGGTCGGCGAGAGCGGAGGCGGACGGAGGAGGTCGTAGAAGTACTTACACCACGCGAGTACGGCGTGTCGCCGCGACGGCCACGGTTGCGGCGGTTGCGCACAGGACCAGCGGACGACGCAGCGGCGTCACGGCCGCCACGGCCGCCACCACTGGCCTTGGCCGGACGCGCGTCCGGGTTGGTCTTCTTCTTGGAGATGATGTCGTCCAGCGACATGTCCAGCGATGCGAGAATCGACGACATGGTGATGTATGGGGTATGGGAAGAAAGCTACGGATCCGCTCTACACAACGACGTATCGTGTGGTGAGATTGGATGCGTGTGGATGGAGATATGCGCGTCGAGAGACGCGAGGCTGCATGTTACCTGTTAGGGGCGTTTGGCTTGGCTTGCGGTTTGTTTCCGTGGAGCGAGGGGCGGATTTCCAAAGGGAAACGACTCAGGAAAAAATGAATTGGTATTCAAAAAATGAATTGAGGCGTAAATGCGATTCAAAATATTGAATTGAGATGTGGGAATATACTGATTTTGGACATCTTGTTAATGCGGATTTCCTTTGAAATTTCCGATCGTGGTCAAATCGATAGGGCAAGAGAATCGTTCGCCAAATCAATCACCTGTGATATCGGATGAAGAATACCTTAGAATATAGGTTCGAGCTTAGACTGGGGGGGGGGGGGGGGGGGGGGGGGGGGGGGGGGGGGGGG
>JAADVL010000212.1:0-41419 GCA_023334995.1 Pythium sukuiense
GGACTCCACGATGGAGCCTCCATCATGGAGGTCGTGGATGTGCGGCTCATGCTGAGGCCGAGTGAGTCTCGGAGGGTGCGTTCCGACGAGGAGGGATGGGCTGGGGTGCATGAGCAAGCAAGACACGAAGGGATACGGTATGTCGCCAGATCGGCGCAGCGTGGGATGCGGAACCGAGGCCACCGAGATGCTGCTGACACTGCGGAACGGAAAGTCGCACGGTGCTGCTTCAGCTTTGGTGGTGATGTTTTAACCTCTATTAAAATACATCTACGCGCCGTGCAAACAACGCATGTCTTGGCCTCATATTACGGTCGTGTTGAGGTCATAGAAGTCCACTCAAAGGTTGAAATGCATCCATAGAAGACGAGAGACGCCAGTATCAATCGTAGACGAGCCTCCAATGCGAGGAGCTCCCTACAAACATGATGAAAAAGTCGCCAAAATTGCACACTCGCTTATCCAGTACTGTACCCTACGATAGGGAGTACTGTAGACTACTGTACGTGAGACCAATTTGCAATCGCTCCGATGGGCGGCTCCCTGTGCCGGTGCATGACGCCCGAGTGGCGGAGCTGCCCATTCGTCCGGGGGTCCACCACGCGGTCGGATACCACCGTCTGATTGGCTGAATCACTGCCAGGTCACGTACCCTACCAGCCAATCAAAGAGCTTCAAAATGAACCCATGTCGAAGCGACTGTAGAGACTCAACGAAAGCCGCCCGTTGAAATGCACAGAGACCGTCCATTTCCTCTATTATCGGATACTCACTGGGCTACTTCGCCAATCGCTGACGGCCTCATCGTCAACGCAAACCTCTATATTTCAATGTCGACGTCCAACGTGCAGAGCTCGGGTGCGTGAAAGTGGACCTCTTCGGTGAGACCTGTCGGTCGAGGAGCTCTCCCCCGCCGTCGAAACCGACGTTTTCCATGCAAGCATCGTCACCGTACTGGAGGTGGGGGCGTCTGTCCCGTATGAGGACGGCCTCACTAGCGTCCAGCGCAATGCACACTGCTAATACTCGACGATAGATACTCGCAGTCAATGCTCGTACTGTACTGTAGTGGCTGGCTGCCACACATCCTGTATGTCTGTCTGTCTGTCTGGATATATACGTGACTGGGTTCCCCTTTCTCGCTGGCTGACGCAACCTCTGCTTGCGCCGACGCACCTGTCCCTAAGCTCTCGCTCACTCATCACAGGCCGCGATCTTCCGGCATTCAACGTTTCCTCGGAGCCGCGGATCTCTCGAATGGAGCAGCTTCACCTTGGATGGCCTGACGCTGTACTATACAGCCGTCTTCGTAATCGCGACCATGGAAGTGACCGCTGTATTCGCGTTGAAGCCGCCGATGATTGGCTCGGCCTACATCCCACATAGAGCCAATGGGGACGCCGTCCCGCTCCACTGTCATCTCCGTCGTGTCGGACATGCTTGCGGCATCCGCGTCTGTGACAGAAGCCTCAGCGTGCTGCCAGAGCCACGCGCCTGGCGGCTACGACCACCGACTCGCCCTCGCGATTGCGTTGCGTTTTTTCGTCTGCGCGGCGGCGGCTTTCGACTCGGACTCTCAACAGCGGAACACGCGAGAGCCATTCTCCAATCTTCCGCATTTCCAGCACCATGGCCCCGCAGACCACCACCACGACGGAGACCAAGACCGAGACGCAGCCTGTCGTCTCGGGCCCGATCAAGAACGCCTTCAACCAGCACACGGAGCACGAGCAGTTCGAGCACCCGGAGCTCCACTGCGTGTTCCCGGAGACCAAGTACGACCCGATCCCCGTGATCCCGTACGAAGACCGCGCGCAGTTAGCTGACCCGTCGCTCAAGAACCTGCTTGAGCACGCCACGGTCGAGCACCTCGCGCCCAAGATCGGCACGGAGCTCACTGGCATCCAGCTCCATGAGCTCACGAACGCCCAGCGCGATGAGCTGGCGCTGCTCATCGCTCAGCGCGGTGTGGTCTTCCTCAAGGACCAGGAGATGACGCTCGAGCAACAGATCGAGCTCGGCAAGTACTGGGGTCCTCTCCACGTCCACCAGAACCTTGGCCACCCAGAAGGCAAGCCAGAGGTCGTGGTCGTCGAGAACTCGGTGGAGAAGAGCGCTGCACTCATTGCCCGCCAGCGTCTCGAGCCGACGAACGAGTGGCACAGCGACGTCTCGTGCGAGCGCCAGCCGCCGTCGTACACGAGCTTCAAGCTCCTTACCAAGCCACCAGTCGGTGGCGACACGCTGTGGGCCTCGGCCTACGAGGCGTACGACCGCCTCACGGAGCCGATGCAGAAGTTCCTCGAGGGTCTCACTGCTATCCACAGCAGCAAGAAGCAGGCTGAAGACGCCGCCGCGCGTGGCTTCACGATCCGCCGTCCGTGGGTCGAGTTCGCGCACCCAGTTGTGCGTACCCACCCAGTGACCAAGCGCAAGGCACTGTACGTGAACCAGGCGTTCACCACGCGCATCCGCGAGCTGTCGGTGTACGAGTCGGACGCCGTGCTGCGCATGCTGTACCGCCACGTGAACGAAGGACACGAGTTCCAGGTGCGCTACCGCTGGAGCAAGAACGCCGTGGCGATCTGGGACAACCGCGTCACCTTCCACTACGCGACCTTCGACTACCTCCCAGGCAACCGCCAGGCCACGCGTGTGACGCCGCACGGCGAGATCCCTTACCTGGAGAAGGACGAGCAGTAAGCTCCTCCTGCTTCCTGTCTCCCCCTGTCTGTGAATACACCACCGTTTTCATTATGAATTCCAGTGTTCCTTCATGCGCTGTACAGTGTTTTTGTCCGTGCGTCTCTGGTGTGGCTCCTGCGACAGAAAGATTCGTTTGCATCCACACCGTGACGGTGTGGATACTCTTTGATCGCGTAAAATGTGATTTGTCCAAAATTCTGTAACTATGCATACTTGATATTTGTAAGTCACATTTTCTTAAAATACATATTCACGTTTAGAGTGTTTAGGAGTTGCTCTGTTGGATCCGCTGGGATCTCTTTTGCCTCCTGTCTCACTTCAGCGCTCCTCGTCGACGATGCAAGCCCACGCCCATCTTCTCGCAGTCGGACGTCTTCTCGGCTGTCGTGTGACGACCGCCAACACGATGGTCGACTGCTTTTTCCATTGCACAAGACTAGTCGGTGGATGATTCGTCATGTTTCGTCCACCACTTCCCCAAACGACTTCACCTCTTCAGGAACTAGGAACCGGAACTGCTCACTCTTCTGCTTGTGGCAGCCGCTTGTCAATTCGACGCCCAACGCCAACTTCCAAGATCCGGAACGAGTCACGAGTCCGCTTCTGTTGGCCACCGGCCGGCAAGAACGGAAGCCACAGGTCTCAGAGGCGGACACGAGACGCCGCTAGAGAAGCAGAACAAAGCGAGGAAGCGGGAGTGGTAGCTGCAACAGAGGCGCAAGGAAGAAGCAGCAGCGTGGAGGCGGAAGGCGAGACAAACGCATCCGGTTCTCGGTTCTCGGGCGAAGAGCGCAGCTGACATGCTGGCGGCCCTGTCGACGTGGCCTATCGTAGCGTCGCCCCGCGAATTCGTCACGCATCTTCGTTTCCTCGAGGGCAGACGCACGTCAATCATCCACACGGACAGCGAAGGAGGCTTGCATGGTCGGAAAGTTGCCATTTTCCACGGATATCTCGTGTTTTAAACAGCGCGTCACTGCCCTCGCCCTGGTTCTGCCGCGAGTAGAGCTTCCCATCCCATTGCCTGTACAGTAACGCCAGGGCCGCCGCATCTCCAATGTTGAGTCTGCTGCCACCAGCTTGTTGCTTCTGCCTCCATCGTCTCCCATTCATCACATTTGTCCGCGATCATCTCTCTCTGTCCTACTGCCGAGGGCGGTTTTCTGCGATGTACTGATTCTGGTGAGTAGCGCCTGGATCCGCTCAGCTTGAAGTTCGTCTCCAGTTCTCAGACTCAGACAGATCAGCCAAGGGGCGAGAAAGGCGGCATGCCATTGGCTCGTATGCGGAGCCAATGGCGTCTGGCCGAACTCATGTCGTGGATGCTTCTAGCAGCCAAAATGGAAGCCAAGCGCACACATAGCCACTTGTGACGGCGCCCACGAGTCGCCCATCATGTGATTTCCTCAACAGCGAAGCCCCACGCAATACTTGAGGCCCTCAAGCTCACCCACGAAGCTTCGATTCCCCCTTGTGCTCTGGATTCCGCAGCCAGGGTCTGGAGATAGTCTCATTTCCGAATCTCCTCCCTCTTGACCACAATGGCGCCGCACAACAACGAGACCGAGACTGCCACGCAACCTGAGCAACAGACGCCACAGCACCAGCTCAAGCCGTCGACACCGGAGACGAAGAACACTGTCGAGCCGATCAAAAACGCCTACAACCTCCACGTGCAGCACGCGCCGCTGGGCCACGCGGAGCTCGTCAGTGTGTTCCCCGAGACGACATTCGATCCCATCCCCGTGCTGCCGTTCGATGACCGCGCCGCGTACGCTGACCCTACGCTCAAGAACCTGCTGAAGGATGCCGCGGTCACGCACTTGGCGCCCAAGATCGGGACGGAGATCTCGGGCGTGCAGCTCCACGAGCTGACTGACGCGCAGAAGGACGAGCTCGCGCTGCTCACAGCCCAACGTGGCGTCGTGATCTTCCTGGACCAGCAAATCGACCTGGAGCAGCAGCTCGAGCTCGGACGCTACTACGGGCCCCTTCACATCCACCAGAACTTGGGTCACCCGGAGGGAAAGCCCGAGGTCGTCGTGGTGGAGGCCTCCGTGGCGACGAGCGCGGCGATGATCGAGCGCAATCGCTACGACCCCCTCAACCACTGGCACAGCGACGTGTCGTACGAGCGCCAGCCGCCTTCGTACACGAGCTTCAAGCTTCTCACGACCCCTCCTGAGGGCGGCGACACGCTCTGGGCGTCGAGCTACGAGGCGTACGAGCGTCTGACGCCACCCATGCAGAAGTTCCTCGAGGGTCTCACTGCGATCCACAGCAGCAAGAAGCAGGCTGAGGACGCTGCGGCCCGTGGCTTCACGATCCGTCGCCCGTACGCCGAGTTCGAGCACCCCGTCATTCGCACGCACCCAGTGACCAAGCGTAAGGCGCTGTACGTGAACCAGACATTCACGACGCGCATCAAGCAGCTCTCGCTGGCCGAGTCCGACGCCGTGGTCCGGTTCCTGCTCCAGCACGTCGCCCAGGGCCACGAGTTCCAAGTGCGTTACCGCTGGTCCAAGAACGCCGTGGCGATCTGGGACAACCGCGTGACTTCGCACTTTGGCACTTTCGACTACCTCCCGGGCAACCGCCAGGCCACGCGTGTGACACCGCACGGCGAGATCCCGTTCTTCGACCCGACTGCCGTCCCCCAGTAAACGACGCCCGTGTGTGATCCATTTCTGAGCAAAAGCTGTTAAGAACAAACTCAAGCCTTGTCTCGTATCTGGTGCTGTGGGTCTTCATCGTCATGGGCTGCAGGGGCCTCAGCGGCGAGCCTTGCATGGCGCTTTCTAGTCTGTCGGATCCACCGCACGATACACGTCTGAATGTACAGTCGACTGAGATAGTTCTGTGTGAGCTTGGCCGAGTTGAGCATCTTAGCGCACACACGAAGCTCCTGCCACGCCTTCTGCAGCAGCTGTAGCGCGACGCCTTGGGTCGTTCCGACGCTCGGATGCCTTTGTTGCGACACTGGAGAGCGCAAGCGAATAGCAGGCGACGCTGTAGTACCATCACTAGCTTGGGCGTGGGCCTGGATGTCGTCCAGCAGCTTCTCGACCAGAGCCGTTTGCTTCTTGAGATGCACCTTCGTAGACTTGCTCTGGTGGGGCGAGTCGACTTGGAATCGGACCTGGGCACGCAGCCCACGCCAGAAACGCTGCAGATCTTCTACTTCCCGCGCTGGAGAGAAGATGTTGGAGCGGCCTGTCGACAGTTTGAGCGCCTGAAGGTCGCCATCATCCAGTGAGATCTCAGGAAGGTGCACGTTGAAGAGCCGCAGATGGTACGCGTGCGTCACCCGTAGCAGCGTCTCCAGATCAAGGAGCTCTTCGCCTACGTCGCAGTACACGAGCAGGCATTCGCGCGGAGAGATGCGCTGCTGCGTGACGTTGGTGACGATCTTGGTGAACTGTTCGAGTCCGATCGTGTCACTGCCCGACGGATCGCACAGCCGGAATGCCGCCTTGTAGCGTTCATCGATGTGGCTGTTCACGAGTCTCCACTGGTCCAGGAACACTTGCATCGCGTCGTCGAGCTCCACGGTGTCGGCTTGCTTTTCCGCATTCACTGTTACTGGTAGCGCTTCGAGCCGCGTCATGAGGTCGTTGATCTCATTGCCACTAATCAGTCGGTGATCGAAGAGCCTCGCCGCAGTCGCAGTCACAAAGCTCTTCGCGACGAGGCAGCTGCCGTCCATAGTCTCTTCAAGACGACACTCTGGCCTGAAAACCTTCATCTGGCCGAACAGCAAGTGGCCCAAAGCGTGTGCGTAGTAGAGGAACGTGTCGTAGCCGTCAGGAAAACAGGAAACGGGGTCGTTGAGTCGCAATCCACACACTACTGCGAAGAATGCGACTCGTGGGTCGTCCTGGAACGTGATCAGAGCCTCCGTGAGCGCGTGGATCCACGCGCCGACAACGATCGGCGAGTCGTACCGCGTCACAAAGCAGTCACACACAAACGGCGCCATGGTCCACAGACACGAGTTGTCCAGCTGAAGCGTATCCACCTTGAGAAACTCGATCCACAGGTCGAGAATCAGCGTCTTCGCGTGGGCGCGAGACAGCGTCGGCACGCTGAATTCGGCGTTGATATTGTGTTGAAGCTGGTGACGCTGGAACGCGTGGACAAACGACTGCCACATGAGCGGGGTGTGGGCGACGGGGCTGTTCGCCGTAGTCTGCAGCGGGTAAACTCCGGATCCTCGAGTCACTAACGTCCCCGTCGTTGGTGTCGTCTCGGCACTGTGGGCGCTTTGGTCGTACACAGCTCCAGCGACGTCGTCTTTTTTGGTGATGGAACTCTGCTGCCGTTTCTTGGGAGAGACATTGGAGGAGCCACGATGAGACTTCTTACCATGAGAACGAGTCGACACGGCCACCTTCATTGCCACGACACGAGACGCACTTGACCGATGGGCTCCAGCAGCTCCAAGCGCCGCGGGTGCCGCCCCCGCGCGGAGCTCGTGTGGATGATAGCCGACTGTCGCCACGAGCTGAGCCACGACGGATCTGAATACAGAGACCCCACCACGCAGATACAGGCACTGCGCCATCTTGCGTCTCGACGCCACCTCCCGCTCTTTCGCGATCATCACATCAGTGGGCGACGCACCAAAGTCCAGCGCTGCGAGATTCAAACCCGTCGTAGATCCAGAGACCACGGCCGAGAGGAGCTGCACGAGCGTGTCACCGCCTTCGAGGTCCTCCGTCTAGCACCAATATATGTTAGTTTCACGTCGAATCCAAGCACGTGCCCGCAGTAACTCACCCGTGTGATGAGGGACTCCTTCAGCATCGCGTCGTTCGCAGCCACGGTTTCCACGAAATACTGTTGCCACGTCTCCATATCACTGGAGATCACGTCCTGGATCACCGTCGGATGGAACTCGCTCAGACAAGTCGCAAGGTACGGCGAAGTCTGCAGCTGGTGCACGAGATCGCGGTTCGGCGGGTCTCTGAGGATCTCCCGGAGCAGCCGCGTGACCTCACCGGGGTCCTCCTGCGCGATTCGCTCGAGCGTCGTCATCGATGCACGGTGGAAGTAGTTCTGTACGCCCTTGGTCGAGCTCAGCTGCCTCATCACTTTGTAGAATGGCCCGGCCTCGCCCTGCGTGTGCATCTCAACGAACAGAGGCTTGAGAAAGTCAGGCCGCTTCAGTGCCAGCGCGGCGAGGTCTGCCGTGTGGGCGGAGAACCACTGCAAGAGATGGACTTCACCTGCCGCGAGAGCCGCCCCACGCGTGGGAGACGACGCGTTGGCCAAGATCGACAGAATCGATGTCCGCCTTCCCATGACATCGTCCAGCACGTCGCTCACTGTGAGTATCGGCGCGTCGTCGCCTCCGTCTGCCCTAGTGCTGTTACTTCCGCTCGCCGCTGTTGAGGTGGAGTTGCCGCCACCCGTTGAGGTGCTCCCCCACAGAAGTTGCACACCCTTGTTCTTGTGGGCAAGCACGTCCAGGTGCTCACACGCTTTGAGGTCGAGTCGCAGAAAGCGCTTGACCAGCGGCGCGAACTTCGTGATCGCGAACCGCAAAATGCCGTTGTTTTGAGAGATAGCGGTCAGCAAGATCTCCGGACATTGGTTGATGGCGTTCACCAGCACTGTCGGGTTCTGTTTCTGCCACTGGATGATCGTCTGGACGGTCGTACTCGTTCCATTGCCATCTTCAGACTCACGGGCTGCAGTCTCCCGCATCAAGCGGATCGCTTCACTCTTCTCGAACTTCTCCATAATGAACGAAGGTGCATCGACGTAGCTGCACAGGAGCTCACAGAGCTGCTGCTTGGCGAGCTGAACGGTTGCAGTGCTTGGCGCTCCGTCGTCCGCCTCAGCTTCCTCGTCGTCTTCGTCGATAACTCCTTCCGGCACGCGCTTCGAAGCCAGCGCCTCAATAGGATCTCGACATAAGAGATCGAAAATGTCTTCACATCGATTCAGGATCTCATCCTGCTCGTTCGATAACTGCTCGATCAGCAACTTGGACTCGTCAGTCGCAGCGACGTGCTGGCCATCGGATAGAGCGCCCAAGAGGACGTCAGGGATCGACACACTCGTCAGCACTGGTAACGGCGCCGTCGCTGGCGCAGTCTGTGCAGCTGGGTTGAAGTACATGGACATCGTACGGGACGCACGAGCACCTGCAGGTAGGGCTGTCCTGCTAGAGACGCTTGCATCTTGACCCCCGGGGCGGATGAGAACACTTCCATGCCGGGCCATCGGCGAGAGGAACATCGAGCGTCGTGGTACTGTCTTCTCGCGCATTTGCTCCGAGATGTAGACTTCTTCCAGCGTCTGGAGGATTCCTTTGAGCGCGACGCCACCTTGATTGTGGTCAGGACCCACACTGGCCAAACGGGAGCTCACGACGCCTCTCTCTTCCGCACTCAGAGTGAACCACTGAGTCAGTAGCAGGCGTACACGCTCCTGAAGAACACGAGCCGCGAGAGTGGATGCTCTCTTGCGGTTCTCAACGATTGATGATGAAGTGTCGTCGTCCGTGTCCTCCTCGTTGTCTAAGCTCTGGGACGCTGAAATGCGAGCAGTCGCATTCCACAGCACGAGCATCATCTCATCGTTGAGGAATGGCGTCAACGCGTCTGTGACCACACGCGGCACGAGCATCGGCTCGTCCAGTGACCGCAGCACCGCCGTGATCAGGTGGGCTTTGTCTTGCTCCGTGCTGCTGTCGCGTTCCTGCTCTGCTATTTGGAAAGCAGCGAGTTGAGACTTGTGAAACGACACTTGCTTCTTGGAGGCAGCGAGCTCGTCCGTCTTGAGTGCGAGTTGAGTTCTCAGGTTCGTAGCGATGTCGGCGTACTGCTGGAGCTCATGTTGAGGCTGTTCGGGTGTGTACTGGGCGAAGATCGAGTTGCCCACAGCTCCAACAAGTAGATTGACGAGCATGAGCGAGACGCCGCTTGCTTGCAGGATCTGCTGGAGCAAATCCATCACCACGAACGAGCAGATCGGGTTCGGCGAGTAGTCTGTGACCTTGCTGAAGCGTCCAGCCTCCGAGTGGCGCAGTAGCGACTGCCACAGGCGAGCCATCTTGCTGTCTTCGCTCCTAGCAGTGAGAATCCATCACAAAGTCAGGTACTGTGGCGGTCAGCATACACTGCAACGAGCACCCACAAACTCACAGAGTCGGCTCGTCGAGTTCCTGGGCCCAGCGCTGGAGCGTGCGGTGCACGATGCCATCGCATTCCACCGACAGCGTATCTGCGCTCGCAGTCAGAGGAGGCGCGTTGTTGCTGCGAGAGCCACTTCGAGAAGGAGTCAGAGACGGTAGTTGCGTCGCTGCCGGTGGATGGGGGCGGTGCTTCGGAGTCTTGGGCTCGATGAAGTTGAAACTGGGCAGCACGACGCCGACACTCGTGGCATGGTCGAGCGGCGAGGGACTTGCAGTTGGCCGCAGCCACGCGCGCCGGTGACGAGGCATCTTCCGGCGGTCGTTGGAGTAGAGTGGAGTGGAGTGACGAGTGGTGGTGAACTGGTGCGACGCCAACCAAAATAACACGCCCAGTGGCCAGTCGAAACGCCTACAGAGCACCACAGAGTCACGCTTCGTCCGCATCCAGGAGGAGAACAACACAGTCAGCACACGAATGGAAACACACAGATATTGACTAACCCGCTCAAGCACTCTCCGACGTGGTCGCCATACTAAATCACCGCTGTCTGGTGCTGCTGTTGTTGTTGTTGTTGTTGTTGCTGCTGCTGCTGCTGCTGCTGTTGTGCCTTGGCGAGCTGCTGCTGTTGCTGGTACAACGGCGGCGGCTGCGGCTGCCCCACGCGCGCCTTGAGCCGCTGCTTCATCTTGGACAGCTCCAGCTCCAGCAGCTCCTGGGACCACAGCCGCAGCGACTCGATCATCTTCTTCTTCAGGAACTCCTCGGCGCCCTTGTCCACGTCGTCGCCATCATCTCCAGCTCCCGTGAGTCCGTCTTCCGCGTCCAGGGGCATGCCGTACGCACCCACGGCCGACGACAGTCCGTCACTGGCGTTCAGCCCGCCGCCGTCCTTCTCCAGATAGATCGTCAGGTCCTTGAAGAAGCCCGCCATGTCCTTGATGCCCGCCGGGAACATGGCGCGCACGCGCTCCACGGCCTCGGCGTCCTTCTTCATGCGCTCTCTCTCCATGGCCTCGTGCGACATCTTCCTCGCCTGCTGTTCCTTGCGATTGCGGAGACTGCGGACCCATCCGTTGGACCCACGAAAGTCCTCAATGCCCAGCTCCTCGGCAAACTTCTTGCCCACGTCGCGGATGAGCGTGTCCGACACGGCCACTTTCTTCTCGCGCGTCACGTCGAACCAGTTCTCCACGAGCCGGTTGAGCTTCTCAAACTTGGACTTCTTGTTGATGTGCTTGGAGCAGCCCGAGATGTTGTCCTTGTAGTACGCCTTCTTGAACTCCTCCTTGCGCTTCAGGATGCGGCTCACGGTGCTCTTGTTCAGCCCGAACTGCGCGGCCAGGCGGATGCCGCTCATCGCGTCCTTGCTGCTGCTGTGGCTCGCGCCGGCGCTGCCGTCGGGCTTGCGGCCCGTGGTCTTGGGGTCGTACTGGAACTCCTCCGCCATCTCGATCAGCCGGATCTTGGTCTGTAGGTCGATGCTCGCGTTCGCGCCGGCCTTGCGCTTCCGCGACTTGGCGTGCGGCGCGTCCAGCCGCATGTCGTCAAAGGGCCCGACGCCCACGCCCATGCCGGCCAATGCGGCGTCATTCTGGAAGTACGAATGGACGCTGGCGGCGATGGCGGCGGCGCTCATCTCGGCGACGGTCGTGGCGCTGCTGCCCACGCCGCCGCCGGCCTCGCTGAGCATCGTCAGACGCGCCGCGTGTGCGTGGCTGCCGCCGTAGAGCTGGTGCAGGTGCTGCTGCGGCGGCGACGGCGGCATGGCCAGCGGCACGAGCGTCCCATGCGCCGCCGTCACTAGGTTGTCTGGCGACGCAAGTTGCTCTTGTTGGCGGTGGCCATTTTGTTGGATCTCGGATTGTTGGTGTTGGTGTTGGAGCTGGGACGTTGGTGTCGTTGCTGCATGAGGGACGCCCCCTTGGCTCAGCGCCAGCTGCAGTGCGGTTTCCTCATGGGGATGCATCGTTGGCTCCTGGGGAACTCGTTGTGGAGGGACCGCCGAACAGACAGGAATGGGGGGAGAACAGGTCGCCAACGGGCAACCACCCAACCCCCTCAAACGGCAACCGCAGACAAGACGCGCAAACTCGGTTCAGTTACTGGCCACGACTCTCAGAGTCGGGGCAGAGTGACTCTCAGCTGGGAATTTTATTGGCGGGTTTTTCTTCGATTATTTTGCGAGTGTGCCGTTCTGGCGACTTCGTTGAGTTTGGCACCACACCATAAACGCATCGAAGGAGTCCATCGGTAAGACCATGCTCTCGCTATGCAGATCGAATTGTCGCACTCAAAGGCGGAAGGAAGGGCTGTCGTTTGAGAGCAGTTCTCCGCCTATCGACTCCCTGGTTATACAGTACATTTGCAGGCGGCTTATTCCCAGCTATTTTTAAATTTGTTTTCTGGTTTTGGCCCATTTCTTAGCGGCTATGCACACCCGTTATCACAAGGATAAAACCTCATCATCCACTTTTCGAAACAGCAGCTGGCTGCCATAATTTCTGCCGTAATTTTCAGTCCCCGGAAAAAGCAAACTGCTGTCAAAAATGTTCAGCGTGCTCGAATCCGTTGGGTTTTTGTCCAGTTTCTTCCGCAAGCAGCCACCCGATGATTGGCTGCATTTTCTGGCCTGGACAGCCTCGCTTCCAACACAGTCGGGAAGAGACGCTCGGATTTGTTGGCGTTCGTTGCTTTGTCGGCCCATTTACCAACGATCACCGCGACGGCGAAGCATATTGTCGGTAGCTCTCCAAGATGTCGGGGTCCGGGGCATCCGATAAGTACAATGATGTCATCGACAAAAGTGCGGATGAGGATCTGAACCCGTCGGCGACTCTCCTGAGCAGTCTGAAGTCCTATGGGCCCTTCATCCTCGCTGGTTGGATCGGCTTCGAGATCATGCGCCGCAAATTGGAGCGCGCGTACTACGTGCGAGAGCGGTCTCCGGAGACGGCGACGCCCACGACCGTAATGGCGCGTAACTCGGGCTTCCTGGGATGGGTCTGGCCGCTGTACACGACCAGCGACGACGTGATCCTGCAGTCGTGCGGCATGGACACGCTGTTCTTCCTGCGCTTCCTGCGTCTCTGCCAGAAAGTGGCGTGGCTCTGCATCTTCCTCTCGGCGGGGCTCTTCCCGATCTACTTCTACGCGCAGCGCGGTGACAAGAACGACGCTCTGTACAAGATGACGCTGTCGCACTTGGACGCGGACAACGACGACGAGCGCTGGCGCTTTTGGTTTACGGTGCTCGGAATGTACATCGTGACGGCCTTCTCGTGCTATTTGCTGTGGCGCGAGTTCATTGTGTACGTGCAGCGTCGCCATGAGTTTCTGGGACGCAAGGCTACGCAGCAGTACACTGTCGTCGTCAACGGCCTGCCCAAGCATCTGCGCACGGAGCAAACGCTGCGAAACTACATGGAGGTGCTGTTTCCAAAGTCGGTCGTAGGTGTCTACGTTGCTCTTGAGTGTGGAGACCTGGAGAAGCTGGTGAAGGAACGTGTCAAGGTTCGCAACCGCCTCGAGAACGCGCTCGCTGTTAGTGCTGAGAAGGGTGAACGCATGAAGGTCAAGACGAAGATGATGTGCGGAGCAGAGATCGACGCCATTGAGCTCTACCAAGAGCAGCTCAAGAGCTTGAACGACGCCGTGGAGATGGAATTGCGCAGTATCATGCGTAACCAGGCGGCTCTGGCCAATCAGATGCTGGAAGATGGCACCGAGAGCGACGTGCCCACGCTGCAGGTCAACTCGGATCAGACCATCTTTGTGGAAGACACTCGTGCTACGGAAACCGACTACATCAAGCGACTTCGCAAGTACACGACTGTGCTCGGCACCAACACCGACAACATCATGCGATCGACGGGCTTCGTCACGTTCAACAAGCTACGTGCTGCGCAGTCGGCACAGCAAGTGCTCCAGTGCACGGATCCGACGGAGATGCACGTGGAGGCCGCTCCCCATGTCGAAGACGTCGTGTGGGAGAACGTTGGTATCTCGTTGACCACAAAGCAGTACTGGGGACTCATCTCGATGGCGGCGACAAGCGCCATTATCCTGTTCTGGACGATCCCGACGGCATTTGTGGTGTCGTTGGCCAAGATCGACTCGCTCAAGAAACAGTGGGAGGATTTGGGCAACTTTGTGGAGGACAACAAATGGCTTGCGCCGCTGTTCCAGCAGCTCTCGCCGTTGATGCTGTCCGTGATGGGTGCGTTGGCTCCTATCATCTTCGGAATCCTGTCCAAGCGTGAAGGCCACGCGTCGGCTGCCGCTGTGGACAAGTCGCTCTTCAACAAGCTCGTCATGTACCAGTGGTACATCGTGTTGTTGCTGCCGATCTTGGGTGGCACATTCCTCGAGAGTTTGCTGGGCAAGGAAGGCAGTGAGAAGCTCACCCCGAGCTCGGTTGTGAGGAAGGTCAGTGAAAAGCTTCCTGTGCAGTCGTCCTACTACATCACCTATATGATGGTGCAGATGGGTCTGCCAACGTCCCTCGAGCTCCTTCGCGTCACCCCGATCATCAAGGCCGCCATTTACCACTACATCGCACCGAAGCGCACGCCTCGCCAGCGGTCGTCTCCTTGGTTCGGTTTGGCGCCTCTCTCCGTGCCTGGAGACCTCGGCGTGATCGACCCGGTGGCGCAGTTCTTCCTCATCTTCATCCTGATTGTCGTGTTCTCGACCGTCGCGCCCATGGTGTGCTACTTCGCGGCCGCGTACCTGTTTCTCTCCGAGCTCCTGTACCGCTGGAACGTGCTGTGCGTCGCCGACCCATCGCCCAACACCGGCGCCGCATACTGGCCGTCGCTCTACCGCTTCTGCATCGGCGCGCTGCTGTTCGCACAGATTATCATGATCACTGTGCTGGGTCTGAAGAAGGCCGCGGCGCCCGCGATCGCGAGTATCGTTCTGCCTTTCCTCACAGGTCTCTTCCATCTCTTCGTGTGGTCTCGCTACCCGCGCACAGCCCTGAACCTGCCCATCGACGAGTGCGTGGCCATCGACACGCGCCGCTCCCGCCAGCTCGACGACCTGGAGAAGTGCCTCGACGAGGTGTACCACCAGCCCGCCATGGCCGAGCGCGAACCAGTCGAGCCCGACTACGTGCTGCTCGCGAGTGACCCGAACGGTGAGCACCAGCTTTCATCTCCTCCCCCGGAGTACATGTGAATGTAATATTGAGTGTTGCCCTGCTGTCTGCGTCCTCTAGATACTGCCCTGTACGTAGAGGCCCCTCCCACCAAGGAGCCGCCGTCGTAGCGTGCCTCCATTGAGTCGAGTTCCAGGCCCATGCCTCCATCGTCGTGAGCTGCTCATCCCCATGGATCCAAACACAGTGGACGTTGTGAACTACTGTCCGGAAAATTGGCGTTTTGTCCGGATCGTTCTTGACTTATTTGTGGTTCGCGTTACCGTTCAGGTGTTTGTTGGCGTTTTTTGTTTCATCTGCTGTGTGTTTTCAGCAGCCACATCCCTAGTCGTGTAGCCATGTGGCATTTGACCAGGTGGACACCACGACCCTTTTGTTCTCTCTGCTGGTAGGCGCGACAGAGATGCTAGTGCCATCGAATGACCGCTGCTCTCTGCCGTGACCTTCGTGTGTGCAACTCGGTGCTAGCCTACCACAACGTGGGTCGCCTCCAGACGTTGGCGATTCCGCCAACTCTTCCCCCCGAAACCGACTCTACCGGAATAGCCATGAACCGAATCGACGGCGCTGTTTGAGTTGGGTTTTCGTTGGCGCTTTCGCCAACACTTCACCGATCGCCGCGCACCATGCAGCGCTCCTCGCTCTCCATCTCCAACATCGTGCTCTCGGAGACGCAGGTGGCTGTGGATGACACGCCCAAGGCCTCATACTACAGGAATGTGTTACAGCCCAATGCCGTCCCTGTGCTGTTACGCGTACGACGTGCTCGCGTGGCAGCCATAGCTCTGGGTCTCGCAGCCACAGTGACAGGACTCACGTACCTCTTCACTCGGGGAGTGACACTGAAGACCATCGAAGATGCCAGGGAGATCGCCACGCAGAGCCAACGCGAGACGCTCGTGCAGGACTACAACGCGTACGTGGGCGTGGTCGTGGCTCTGTGCGTCAAGCCGCTGCAGGTGCTCACGGCCACGGTGCTGCCCGTGTGGCTCTGGTGCTTCATCACGGAGAGCGTGATGAGCGCCGACGCGAAGGGATCCGTGAAGACCAAAGTGCTTGTGTTCAGCGTGGCGACGGCGCTGCTGTGGCTGCTGAGCAACGCGTTCTTCGGCGTGAACGTGCAGCTAGTGTACTCTGGCGAGCAGGGCGGAGTGGCCGAAGTGTCAGGTTCCGTGAATGCGAGCGATTTCCAAGTCCAGAACGATAGTGGTTCAACATCAACGTCTGCAGACGACGCCGGCGCATCTCCACTGAGCAACATCCTGCGATCGGCGATCACGGCTGACTACAGGCCTGGTCGCTCGGCATGCTCCCGCCCGTCCCCACAACGGCTCAGTGGCACCATCGAGTACGGATTCGCCTCGCGAGACTGGATGAAAGAAGCTGCTACCGCTGTCTCCAGTGCTGCTACAGTCGAAGTCAAGACTCGGCTCGATGGAAAGTCAGATGTCACTGCACTCCCAGTGGAAACTCGGGCCGCGAGATCGCTGTCGGCCTACAGCTTCCAATTCATGGAACAGTTCTTCCTCTCGTCAACAGAGAGAACATCACTGAAGACCGATGTGAACGCGTCACTTGGGGATCTTGTCTCCCAGTCGACAAGCGGTTCCGCTAGTGTGCCTGCTCTCCTGAGCTCTATCAACTCCACGTTCTCCTCTTTTGCGGCCTCAGCAACATCTTCCCGCGTGAAGTGGTTTGATATTCCAAACATCGAGGTTGCCTTTGCGACCTCTAACCTCTCGACAGACACAACCTTCGAAAGCGTGAGCTTCGACATCCCATTCCTCGCCTCCTACATGCAGCGCCTATTGACGCTGACCAACGACACAACTACCACCGTATCGTACTTAAACACCCAGCAAAACACGAGCAACACTGGTGGCTTCGACTACCTCTTCGACATCAACATCAAGGAATCGTGTGGCGAGCAGGCATGCATCGTCACACCTCGTGGTGAGATCGCCACTGACGCACCCGTCGACACTGGTGCTCAGGTCCGAGCCCTCCCAATTTGCCTCGATGCAGACGGCGCTGAAGATGTCGCTGCGACGCTTCGATTCGACCCGACCTCTGCAGCCTGTCATTCGGTCTCAAATACGTCAATTTTGGTGTTCAGCTTCGCTCAGCGAGTCGAAGGTGACTCGTTCATCCAGACAAGTCGTGAGATCGTTCAACTGAAAAACGCCAAGAAGTTCTACACGGTGACTATCGGCCGGCTAAGCTGGAAGACCACCAACCTTGCCTTGGTGGCCGGTGCTTCGTGCACAACGGACTCGGACTGCAATGGCGCAGTTCTCCGATTGAAGGAGAACTCGGTGGTTGCCGTCAGCTCCGGTGCTCTTCCACTGCAGATTTTAGCGACGTCATCATTGACTGCTTCGTCGTGGACGACTCTGGCAGCAACGAACGCATTCGAGATCGACAGTGCGAACAGCCTCAAATCGGATCTCATTCTCCCGGCTCTCTTCTCGTCCAGCTCAGCATTCAGTGTTGGCCCTACGCAGTGTGAAGTCCAACGAGGCAACCTCCTCGCGTCCATCACCAAAAACCACTGGTACTCGCTACAAAGCCGTCACCAAGCATCCACAGCAGCATTTCTATGGCTCTTCCAGGACGGCGTCGTCATGAGTGTCAACAATTCCAGCACCACCGGTAGTGCTGCGACTGGAGCCTCTTCAGACTCGGCCGTCGCTCATCTCGTGGTCAAAGTGCCGCAGATATCCGCCATCCTCACTTACTGCGGGTGCGCTATCGTGCTGCTCCTGGCCGTGAGCGTCCTGCTCTTCAGCAAACGCCACGAGTCCCGCATCGAGAAGTTCCTCACGCCGTACCACTTGGCGCAGATGCTCGTGGGCGTGTCGTCAGCCCTCGTGCCATCGCCGTCCCTCTTGCGGTCGGATCTCCTTCGTGTCGGTGGTGAAGACGTCGGCAACTCGGATCAGCTGGACGAGTTCGAGATCCTATCGCTGACACTGCGCCATCGTCGCTCGTCGGCCACGCTCATGCAGGTGCCCCAACTGGCCACGGACTCACAGGTCACCATGGGCTCTATGCCGTCGTCTATGGATCAAGTGTGAGGCGGTATGATTTAGAATGTTATATTGAGTTTAGTGGCGTGGACCGTCAAACGACCAACAGAAATGAATGTTGGACCGATTGATCGTTGATTGATGTCCGAGAGTGCATCAATATCACTCAGAAGTGATTGATAGTGTGTCGCCGTAGAGCAACAGGCAGCAACTGATTGGCGAAGCTGTGGAAATGATAGTGCCGGCGCCTCCTGGCGTGAAGACGGCTGCATCAACATTGAAGTAGCATCCAACTGGAACATCATTAGGATGGTGACGATCAACAGCACTCATTGATGTTCGATGCGACGAAGGTCTCACAGCTTTGGACACTGGCACGAACGCATGGTGCTGTTGCCTCATCAGGCCAGACAAGGCCAGTGTTGGTGGTTGGTTTCGGAAATGGATCCGTGGTTTGATTTTCAGTCAAGTGGGTTGAGTGGATGGGGTTGGGGGTCTGGCTATTCTGCTGCAGATTATCCAGCAACAGTTCGATTTTAGTCGATCTTTACGTGCCGGTGTTCGCTCAAACCCGTGCTAAAATTTTGGGTTGTGCGCTGAGCAGGGGCGCGTCTTTCCGTTTGACTCAGACTCACTTTCCGATCCCCCAAACGACAGGCGCCAACAACCCTCCATCAAATCGCCAACAAAATCGCCAACAATCGCCAACAATCGCCAACAAAGAGCTCCCATATCCGCATTAGACAACCGAAGAGAGCGAGTATGGCGGGCGGCGGCAACACGTCGCTCTTCCGCGTGGGCGACAACGTGGCGCTGTGGCGACTGCTGGTTATGATGACGGCGACCGTGGCGTTCATCGTGGTGCTGGAGCGCTTGCTGCACGCGTTGGAGCGGCACCTGAAGAAGTACCCCAAGTACCACGAGATGATGACCAAGGTATACGGCGAGCTCATGATCCTGGGCTTCATCGGCCTGGCCATCAAGCTGGTCAAGGAGCTGGCGGCCGTGGACTTGTACACGCCCATGCTGCTGGCGTTCCAAGCCGCCGACCTCACTGTCTTCTTCATCGCCGTCGCGCTCATCGTGCAGGCCACAGTGGTGTTCCTGCGCATCCGCCGCAAGAACATCCAGGTGGACAAGGCCGAGCTCATCAGCACGCAGCACCTCGTGGACCTCATGGCGCGCTCGCAGATGCCCACGTGGTTCCACGAGTTCTCGGCCATTTTCACGTACGCGCGCTCGCAGAACCGCCGCCGCATCACCAAGGCCGATATCCCAGAGGTCGCCAAGCTCCGGATCCTACGCCACTTTTTCCTCAAGAGCTACGGACTGCCGGAGCTCTTCCCGTTCTCCAAGTACCTGCGCCAGGCGCAGGACAACCAGATCTCGCATATGATCGAGATCGAGATCTCGACGTGGATCATGCTGCTACTCATCGGCTGGGCGATCGAGGCGGTGGCGCGAGCCGTGCGTGAAGGCTATAGCACGGAGAGCTTCGCGATCGTCGTGACGCTCATAATCTTCTCGTGGCTCGCCGTGCTGCTGCACACGTGCATCTCCCTATACTTCACGTGGGCGATCGACGAGCTGCTGATCGCTGCTGTGGATACCCATGCGGAGATGCAGCATGCTAACCGCTACACGTATCTGAACGAGATCGCTGACCATGAGGCTCGAACAGCGGCGGACGAAGTAGCGACGGACGCCATCGCAGTGATGGAGCGTGTCCGCAAGCAGGAACGCAAGAGAAAGATCAAGCACGAGCGATCTCATCTCACGCAGCACGACACGGGCTTCCAGTTGATCTCGTCGCTGTTCCGCAAGGTCTCATCCCAGCATATTGACGGTGGTGCAGACGAGAAGTCTGTCGTGGTGGATGAAGAAGGAGCAGTCATCGAGCAGTCGCCAGGTCCCGTGCAACGCCAGGAGATCCGTCTGCGCTGGTTCTCGCGCAAGGCCTGGCATTTCTTGATCATGTCGTCGCTCATGCTCAACGCCTTCTACGTCGCACTCTTCTTCCAGTGCATCCTGTACCAATTGCGTCCCATCTATGACAAGTTCGGCCTCGCGTCGTGCTTGTTCTTGCCGGTGCCGTTGCTGATCAACGTGAACGTGCTCCAGCCACGCATCCTGCGCAACTTCATCCTCGTCTCGTCGGTCTTTAGAGTCGACGATGCGGCTCTTGGCGATGTCATCGACCACTTCACCCAGACTGTGCAGCTCCGTGCCGGCTTCGTCGAGGCAGTCCACTCGTACTTGGAGTCCACGCACCAGACGCTGGCCGACCTTCAAGCTGAATTCACAAGCCGAGACGTCGACAAGACTGGGTTCCTGGAAGCCGAGGACGTGCGTCTCGTGCTCAAGCGGTTCGGCTTCAAGCTGTCGTTCTTCCGCTTCAACAGCGTGGCCAAGCTGCTCTTCGACCTCAACGGCATCGCCATCGAGTACGCGCAGGTGCTGCGGCTACTGGAACTGGGCCGCAGCGACGACGTGCGGTCGCTGGCCACGTCAACGATGCTGGGCAGTGCGCCGCCGTCGTCTGGCTTCGTGTTCCCCGATAGCGCCGGCCTGGCCCCGTACACGTCCGACGCGACGCCCAAGCCCCGCAGCAACAAGGCGCTGCTGCGCGCCAAGTCCAGCGCCGCCAGCTCGCTCTACCGCTTCGACTTTGACGACGCTGCCAGCGCCTCAGTCGTCACAGGAGACGCAGCAGCAGCAGCGTCCTCGCCCAGCGGCATGCAGTACTTGCGCATCTAGTCGTCCGAGTGGCTACAACGCCAACACTTTCGTTATCTCAGTCGTATCATGGTAGGTAGTAGAATCCAACAGAACCAACAACGAATCGGTTCCAACAGTGTTCTGAGCCGGCGCCAATGGTGCCCCTCACCTGGGAAGATCCACACAGAAGGCTGTGGCTTTCGTGGGACGTGGCCTCGTCACCGTGCCGATCATCCGCCAGGAGCGGCAGATCATGGGATTGCTCAGGCTGGATCCACACACTTGCTCGCTGCAATCGTGAGATTATGCGGCGGAAAGGCGTGTCGTCAATGATCTGGCCGCCCATAGTTTCTCCCAGTATCAGTAGGTTTTCGAAATATCAATACTTGGTTGCTTCAACCTACTGATACAACAGAAGTGAAGCTACCGTTCAGCTGTATGATGCGCTTCGCGCAAGCTGTTGTTGAAACGTCGGTAGGAGGCATCATCCTCCACATGACGCACAGCGACACCCAACACCAACTTACCAACACCAACTCACCAACGAAAAAGTCGCCAACGAATTGAAGAGCTCACTTCCAAAGTAGCTCCTCATCTACCAATCCTTGGAATCCAGTATGGCGGGCGGCGACACGAGCGGCTCGCTGTTCCGCGTGGGCGAGAACGTCGAGGTGTGGCGGCTGCTGAGCATGATCTCGGTGCTCGTGTTCTGGATCGTCGTGCTCGAGTTCTGCATCCACAAGCTCGGCCACCACCTCAAGAAGTACCCCAAGTATCACGAGATGATGACCAAGGTGTTCGGCGAGCTCATGATCCTCGGGCTCATCGGCTTCGGAGTCAAGATCATCAAGGAGATGCCCGACATGGACCCGTACAGCCCCACGCTCATCGCGTTCCAGGCCGCCGACCTCACGATCTTCATCCTGGCACTGGCGCTCGTGGTCCAGGCCGCCGTCATCTACCTGCGTCTGCGACGCAAGAACATCCAGGTCGACAAGGCCGAGCTCATCAGCACGCCGCATCTGATCGAGCACATCGAGTCCCATCCGCCGCCCACGTGGTGCTCGCGCTTCGTCGCGTGGTGTTCGTGCCACTGGTCGCGACGCCGATCCAAGAAGACGATCGGGCCGGCGGATATCGGAGAAGTGGCTCGCACGCGCGTGCTGCGCCACTTCTTCCTGCAGAATTACGGGCTGCCCGAGGTGTTTCCGTACTCCAAATACATGCGTCAGGCCCAAGACAACCAGATCTCCCACCTGATCGAGGTCAGGGTGTTCACGTGGATGATCCTGCTGCAGGCGACGTGGGGGGTTGAGGCTCTTTCGTACATGCTCGCGAAGCACGTGAACATTGGGGACGAGCACTACGCCATCGTGACGTCGTTCATGGCGTTCTCGTGGACGCTGGTGGCCATCCAGATGCTCATTGCTGCCTACTTCAGCTGGGCGCTCAACAAACTCGTGCGTCTCGCAGTGGGCAATATCCCCGCGAAGAAGCGAAACGAACGGTACGAGTTCCTCAAGATCATCGCGATGCAGGAGGAGAAGACGACAAACTACGAGCACGAGCACGCGGCCGACGCCATCGCGCGCATGGAGCAAGTGCGAGACCAAGAGCACCTCAAGAACCTCAACAAGGTGCGGTCATTCGTGAAGAAGCGCTTCATCTCCCTAACATCCAAGAGCTCACGGACGCTGGCATCCGAAGACCGACTCGAGCAGGGGCTGCCTGCCCACGACGCAGGCGCCGAGCGTATCCGGTTGTGGTTCTTCTCGCGCCGCATGTGGCACTTCATCGTCATCCTCGCCCTCATGCTCAACGCGTTCTACTTTGCGCTGTTTTGCCAGTGCGTGCTGTTCCAGATGCACCTTGTGTACAAACGCGCCGGCTACGTGGGCTGCGTGCTCGTGCCACTGCCGATGGTGATCAACATGTGTCTGTTCCAGCCACTGATCATGCGCAACTTCACGCTGGTGTCGTCCATCGTGCGCGTCGACGACAAGGCGCTGGCCGACGTCATCGACCACTTCACCGAGACCATCAAACTACGCGCCGACTTCGTGCGCACCATCCACGCGAATTTGGCCAGCAATAACCAGACACTGGCGGACCTGCAGCAGGCGTTTGAGCACCACGACCGCTCCAAAATGGGCTTATTGGAGGTCGACGACGTGCGGCTCGTGCTCAAGCGCTTCGGACTCGACCTATCCTACTTTCGCTTCAACAGCGTGGCCAAGCTGCTCTTCAACCTCACGGGCACCGCCATTGAGTACAGGCAAGTGATGTGGCTGTTGACAGTCGGCCAGCAGACAGCAGCGGACGGGAACGAGACCAAGCCCACGACTGCAGCTCCTCCAGTGGGTCCTCTGCCGCGTGCGACTAGCGAGACGCCGCCTAGCTCTCGGAGGCAGTGGGAGTCTCGCACGGAGGCGACGGCGTGGTACACGCGCCAGGCGTCCTTCTCGGCGCTGGCGACCAACGGCCAGTACGCGCACCCTGCGTTACACAACACACGCACCAGCGTGGCACAGTCGCTCTACCGCATCGACTTTGAGGAGCGCAACAGCGACGGCAGACGATATGTACTGATCTAACGACACGTTGAAGTTATGTTCCAATTTCATAATCGATTATTCACGAAACCGAGAAAATAAACTAGAATACTACTAGTACATACCGGTAATGAACCGGTATTCTCCCTTTCCGAGTACCCAGCGGCCGCGTCATTTCGAGTCACGGTCTCACCGTGCACTCCCTTCCCGACCACGGAAGCCGCATCTTCTAGAAGCTCTCTCTCTCTCTCTCTCTCTCTCTCTCTCTCCACCATGGCCGCCGAGCAAGCCAAGGACCGCGGCAACCGCTCGTTCGCCGCTGGCAACTTCCGCGAGGCCGTGGCCGCCTTCTCCGAGGCCGTTGCGCTCCACGATCGCGCCGTCGCGGCGGGCGACGCCGTCGGCTCGTCCGGCCAGCCGCACGTGTACTTTTCCAACCGCTCGGCCGCGCATCTGAAGCTAGGCGACGCCGCCAGCGCGCTGGCCGACGCCGACAAGTGCGTGGCGCTCAAGCGCGACTGGGCCAAGGGCTACAGCCGCAAGGGCGCGGCGCTGTACGCGCTGGGCCGCTTCCCGGACGCCTTCCGCGCGTACTCGGACGGGCTCAAGCACGACGCCAACAACGCCGCGCTGCGCGAGGGCCTGCAGGCCGTGCAGACGCGTATGAGTGCACCAGCAGCCGGCGCTTCATACCCAACGGCGCGTGCAGGGGCCAGCGCGGCGTCGTCGGCGCCTAGTGTGGGTAACAAGACGCTGCGCCAGTTCGTGGCGGGCGACAAGACGGCGCTGTTCCAGGCGCTGCAGTTCGCGCTGCGCTGCGTGCTGCTGCTGTGCTTCGTGTTCTACTGGCTGCCGCTGCTGCTGCCGGCGGCGTTCGCCTTCAGCACGTTCTTCAAGGTCGCGCTGTTCAACTACGGCAGCTACTTGCTCTTCACGCACGGCCGCCCGCAGTGGAACGCAGCCTACGGCCAGCGACTCGTGCTCGACCCGACCGTGCAGGCGTTCTTCTACTGCCTCGTGTTCTGGGTCTCGGCGCCCTACGGACTCGCCATGGTGCCCGTGCTGCTCGTGGAGATGGTGCACTTCGTCGCGTACCTGGGTAGTCTGCTGCAGGTGCTCAAGCTCGACCAGGCGCCGCTCGTGCAGACAGCCACGACCAAGGCGCTGCTGCCGCTCACGGCCGCCATGCTCAGCGAGCCGTCGTTCCCGACGCTGCCCACGGCCTCCAAGTGGGCGCGGCTGAACGTGCGCGTGCCGCAGGTCGCAGCCAATGTCGAGGTGGCCATCGGCATCTCGCTGCTCGTGGAGCTGCTCACACCGGCGCGCAACTTCCTGCTCGTCATGCTCTTCTGGCAGCAGCTGCGCGTGCGCTACATGATCTCGCCGCCGCTGCAGGACGCCTTCCGCACGCTGGACAGCAGCATCCTCAGCGTCACGTCGCACCCTCGCTGCCCGGGCTTCGTGCCGCCGCTCTACGCCAAGCTGCGCGCCTTCGCGGCCAGTATGACGGCCATCCAGCAGCCAGGAGCTGCTCAGCAGGGAGGCGCCGGCGGCCTCGCGTCGCGCTGCTCGGTCATGTAGACACCACCCCCGTAGACTCGACTCGATTTGATTTGCAAGCCCCTGTTTTTCCAAATACAACGTCCATTTTGCCTTACGGAGACTTACATCCACCACTACAGGCCGTCGACCAGCGAGTCGCCGCGACGCCGACGCCGACTGCGCGTCGTGCTCTTGGCCACGGGCGCGCTCTCTTCCTCGTCGTCGTCCGAGTCGTCGATCACGATCACTTCCCATGCTCGCGGCACACGCTTGCGCTTCTGGCCCGAGGAGCTCACGGAGCCGCTGGGCGAGTCGTCCGTGGATGCTGCTGCGGATCCTGACGCTGGCGCAGTGGCCTTGGCGGGCGTCATCACCACCACCTCGGCATCTGCATCGTCGTCGCTCGCAGACGTCGCCCCAGCGGAGGATGGCTGGGTAATCTTCTGTGGAGAGATGTTGTCGTTCGTGGCGGCCTTGGGCGACGTCGCCTCCGCGCCGTTCGGCTGTGAAGGCGGTGTGCTCTCGTCAACCTCACCCTTGATCTCGTCCACCGCCTCCACCTCACCATCCTCGTCACACTTCGCATCCTCCACCTTCGCATCAGTCTTCTCTTCCACTGACGCCGTCGCTGCATCAGTGGCATCGTCTGAGCTGGCTGGAGTTCCCTCTTCTCCTGGCTTCTTCGCTTCATCATCGGCCAAATCCTGTTTGCGCTGCTCGAGCCAGACCGTACTCACTCGAGTCGAGAAGTACGGGTCCTCCTGCTTCATTTGTCGAACCTCCTTGAGCGCGTCGGTCATTTCTCGCGCCGAGGCCTCAATGTCGGTCTGCTGGCTCTCCCCCACGGACGAGTCGCTGCTTGGCGTCTTCGTCGCTTCCTCCTGCGCAGCTAGAGCCATCTCCACTTCGTCGTTCTTCGCCTTCATCTTCGCTGCCTTTGCATTGGCGTGCGACTCCATGATCATCCGAAGCCTCGCGTGATCCGAGTAGTGCGAGTCCTCGGAACGCATGCCCTGGATGTCGCGGATCCGCTGGCGTGCCTCCGACACGGCCGGCTGCTCCTGGTGGAGCTGACGTCGCACTTGCTCCTGCTGGCGCTGGCGTTGAGCATCTCGCTGCTGCTGGATGTATGCTTGCTGGTGACGCTGCTGCAACTGTGCCTCGATCCGTTGCCGCTGCTGCTCGAGGTGCTGACTGATCTGTTGCTGCTGGCTGAGCTGTTGCTGCTGGCTGAGCTGGTGTTGCTGACTGAGCTGCTGCTGCTGACTGAGCTGGTACTGCTGCATCCTGAGCCGCTGGCGCTCGGCCTTGGCTTCGTGGTGCTTGCGCATGGTCTCTCTGTACGACATGATCAGTCGGTTGGCGCGAGTGACGATGGCTTGGACGTGGTTCTCGACCCAGGTGGCTGACGGGTACACGCCTGACGCGTGTCCTTCGACAAACTGCTTCAGCTTCCACACGCGAGACAACTTGTCGTCGAGACCGTGGCACTCGACGCCCTGGAGCAGGTACATGTCGTGGTGCGGAGCATGCCACCACGACGGGTACTGGCTCGCCAGCGTCGGGTCCGCTTCGTTCATCTCATCCAACACCTCGTTCACGATCGACACGAGCGTTTTACTCGGCAGACACAGCAACTGGGTCCGCAGGTTGTGGAACAAATCGATGCGCTGGGCCAGACGACGGCACTTTGCGTGGCTGAGGATGCCCCAGTCGCCATGTCGCGAGCCCAAGATGGACCGCACGCGTGGCTTCGGCATGGGCGGCAAGGGAGCCTCGGATGGCTCGCCACGGAACGCGGCCCGCAGGCGACAGAAGCGCTCGAGATCCTCGGCTTCGGCTTGCAATTCAACCAACGTGCAGTTGGAAACGTTGAGCAGCTCGTCCGAGAGGAAGTACCGCCACTTTTGAAACCGAGTGTGGTCCGTCGTGCACAGGCGCGTGTTGGGAATGCCGAACGAGTACACGAGTTTCGCGAACCGCCCACGCTTCGCCAGATCTTGCGTAGGTTCCGACACGTACGCACCAGAACTGACCTGAGGAGGATCCGCCTGACTGGAATTGAGCGGAGCAGAATGGAACGGAGCGGTATGGCGCGCAGGTGGCACGGCCACGCCTGGGGGGAGCGGTGGAGGAACCAGCACGCGTCCGGCCAGCACGGGAGCAGTCGAGCGCTGCGGGTTGTTGTTCAGGCGACGTCGCATGAGGATGGCGTTGGCTTGAGCTGACAAGCGGCGGGTGTTCGTCCACGTGGACAGCAGCGTTCGCACGCGTTTGTTGAGGGTGAACACGTTAGGCCACATGATCGTCTCGTACGGGGCGGCGCGACTACCAAAGAGCGAGTCATCTCTTGCCAGGTGGGCTGGGAAGATGCGTCCCTTCATCCAGCCGTGCTTGTGGATGTACAACAGCAGCAGCACGTCGTCGACGATGGAAATCCACCATGGCGCAACCGACAGTGGGGACCCCACGTCAGGAAGAGCTTGCAGACGGCTCATAGTCAACCGAAGCTGCTCATCTGATATCGCTGGCTTGGCTGGTGATACTGATCGCGTTGTTGGCGTCTCTGTGCTGGTCTCAATTGCTGGAACATTGGACGTCGCAGGTTTGACACCGTCTTCAGCCTTCCTCTTTGTCTCTGTTTCGGAAGTGCTGGCGGCTGCCTCAGCTTGGACGCATTTCGGCTCCTCAGTCGCTTCCTCCGATGCCTTGGCCTCCGTCGTGTCTGCTGGTGGTTCTTGTGTGAGCTTCTCCGCGTCCTCTGCTGTAGCAGAGCCAAACAAACGAGACACCACGCGAGTCAGCCAACCACTAAGCGTCGCCCCTGCCTCCAAAGCCTTACCCTCTCCGTCAGCGACGTCGTCGCTCTTCTCATCACTCTTCTCTTGGGCCTTTTGCTCTTCATCTGTCGTGGCCTCCGTCAAAGTCACCGCCGGAGCCTCTGGAGCGTCTACTTGCTTCTCACCTTCCACTTCTTTGGTCTCTCCTTCAGTTGAAACGGAAGCTGGAGCTTCAGTAGAAACGGAAGGTGGAGCTTCAGTTGATGAGGCTTCCGCGACTGGTTGCGCTTTCACCTCTTTGATTGTCGTCTGATCAGCCCCTGGCAGAGGCGGTGGTACTTCTCCCTTCATGATCATATCCTGCACCTTGATCCACGCCATGTCTTTGGGAAATCGCCCCAGCAGCTCCATCATCGGTTCGATTGGTCCGATCTGCGCACGCACAAACGTTTGCAGCTGCAACATTCTCTCGATATGCTGCAGCTTGGCTGTCGCTTCACGCTCGGCCTTCGAATTCGCCGCCTTGTGAGGGAGACCCACAGAGGCGATAGGAATGTGACTGAAGCGCAGCGTCGACAGCTCGGTCAGCAAAACCCCCACGATGCGGAATTTGTTCGCAAAGCCGTCTAGCCAGTCGGCAAGTTGCTCTTTCGTGGCTGGGATCCGAGTCACTGGTGGCTGTGGAGGCATCCCCGCCTGGCCTGGTTGTGGTGCTGGTTGCGGAGGAATCTGCTTTGATAGGAGAAGGGACGTGGCCGCCACACGAACCAGGCTGATGATGTAGGCGCGAGTGAACTTAACGAGTTCCTCGCGGGTGTATTTTCGCAATTGCGGGAAGCTCGCGACCATATCGTCCCATCGGCCGTAGCCGTAGGTCGTGAGCAGGTCGCCAATACGGTCTTGAAACAAGTAGATCGGCAAGTTGTTCGATTTCCCCTGCTGCGTCTTCTTTTGCTTCTTGCTCTTCTTGTTGCCCGGCTCAAAATCATCCAGCTCGTCCGTGCCAACAGAGTCATTCTCGTCATCGTCGTCATCGTCATCGTCGGAAGACGAAGAGATCACAAACTCTTCATGTTCTTCTTTCGTTGGGCGTCCACGACCTCGCTTCTTTGGCGCCTTCTCGTTTTCATCCGCGCTCTCCTCCTGCAAGTACGTCTTGACGCGACAACGACGCTTCTTCAGAGGAGACGGCTCCACCTTCTCCGGAACCTGCAAGCCGACCACCTTGGTCCAGAAGTCCGGATCATCCAGCGCGACCTGCGCATTCGGGTCGTCCGAACTCACAAACGTCGCCTTGGAGAATGACGACATAAGACTCTTCTTGCCGTTGCCACCGTCTTCGTCTGCTTGGGCCTTGGGATCGTGGATAATCTTCGTACTTCGACTGAGGATCTGGTCGATGCTCTCTTCGCTGAAGCGTTTGCTGGCGGCTTCAGCCTCACCGTCCTTGTCCTCCTTAAACATCTCGTACGCACCGTGCTTGAGCAGGTTCTCGATCTCGTCCTTGGACATTTGGGCATTCGGTCGCTTGGTCTTGCCCACAGCTTCCACACCATTCTGCTGGTCTCGAATCGACCCCAGCACCGCCTGGTCCAGACCAAGTTTGAGCGACGCCTGGTGGAACATGTGCAGCTCGTACGTCTTCGCCGTGAGTAGTCGGTAGATCTTGACACTCTTCTTCTGTCCGATACGATGACAACGCGCTTGGGCCTGCAGATCGTTCTGCGGGTTCCAGTCACTGTCGTAGATGATCACAGTATCCGCGGCAGTCAAGTTGATGCCCACGCCACCAGCGCGCGTGCTCAGAAGCATGATAAAGGCCTGGCTGCCGGGGTCGCAGAAGCGATCGATGGCTGCCTGGCGGTCGTTTCCCGTGATGTTACCGTCGATTCGCTCACAGCGGTACGCGCGGAGACGCAAGTAGTCTTGCAGGATGTCGAGCATGATCTTGAACTGCGAGAAGATCAGCACGCGATGGCCATTTTCTTTCAGCCGAGGCAGCAACTTATCCAGCAGAATCAACTTGCCCGACGCCGTGACCAGCAACTCCACTGCCTGACGTTCGATTTCTTCTCTTACGATTTCCTTCTTCTCGCGGAGACGTGCGATCTCGCGCTGCTCCATGCCTCGGATGAGGAACGGGTGGTTGCAACACTTGCGCAGCTCCATCAGAACGTTCATCAGGCTCGGCGCCTGCGATCGCTTCATGCCGCGGGCCAAGAACTCGGTATTCTGCTCGTAAATGGCGCGGTAGTACTGCTTCTGCAGCACCGTCAGCTCGACCTCGATGATCGTCTCCTCCTTGGGAGCCAGCGACTTCTCGACATCCTCCTTCATTCGACGCAGGAGGAAAGGCTTGAGCTCTCCGTGGAGCTTTTCCACCTGCGACATATCCTTCAGTTCGCCGTAGTCCAGCATGAAATCATCCATCGAGTCGAACCGCTCTTCGTCCAGCATGTGCAGCAGCGTCCACAACTCTTCGACGTTGTTCTGCAGCGGCGTGCCCGTCAACAGCAGAATGTTCTCGTACGCAAAATTCTTCTTGATGGTGGTCGTGAGCTTCGAGTTACGGTTCTTGAGACGATGCGCTTCGTCCACAACGAGCAGTTGCCACTTGACTCGAGCCAGCTTCGCAAAATCTGGCGCGCTGCACATCTCGAACGTCGTGATGAGAACGTCAAATCGGTAGCACGTCCCGCCCACTGGCTTCGGCAGCTTACCACCCTTCCCCCAGGCGTCCTTGCTCACCACGCGCTTGTACTCGTCAGCAGAGAGGAAGAACTCAAACTCTTGGATCATCTTCCGTGCGTCTGCCGATCCGTGGTACACGACAGCATTCAGGTTCGTCCAGTTCGCGAACTCGCGCTGCCAGTGGCCGAGAGTCGACAGCGGTGCGACGATCAGGTACGGACCCGGCAGCTCCTCCGCGATGGCCAAGTGGTTCACGTACGTGACAGTCTGCAGCGTCTTCCCCAGTCCCATTTCATCTGCCAGCATCGAGTTGCGGCGCTGGTACCAGTTCAGCAGCATCCAGTTGACGCCCGTGAGCTGGTAGTCGCGCAGCGCCATGTTCTCCAGTCCTTCCTTGAACGGCGGGCGGTTGGTTGTCGAGTAGCCTCTGAACTTGGGGATCTTGCGGCTCTTGGATCTCGACGGCTTGGACGTCGACATGCGCTTGTATCGCATCGCCGCACGCTCAAGGCGTTTCTCGTACTCCTGCACTGCCGCGTCGTCGTGGACGTCGTCCTCTCGCTCCCACGTCAGCGCATCGTACGGCTGCGCCTTCCACTTGATCAGCATGAACTTGAGTTTCTTCTTGGTCTTCTTCTCTCCTTCAGACTCTTCTTCTTCCTCACCATCGTCGTCCTCGTCCTCGTCGTCGTCATCCACTGGCGTGTATTTGTCTCCGGGCTTGTCCTGGATGTCGAGGATGCGGTCGACATCGCGGAACTCCGGGTTGAAGTACTCGTCGCCGTTCTGCATGCGGTCGGCCAGCAGCCCGAGCTGCTCCTTCTCGCGGAAGCGCTGGATCTTGCCCTTGACCATGCGGTCCACTTCCAGCAGGTTCTTCTCCGTCTCCCAACTCACGTGGATGTACGACAGGTTCTTCCACTTGATCAGGAACCGCTCTTCCTCGCGCTCTTCCTGCTGCTGCGGGCCGTCCACGACGACGACCACGTCGTCCGCCGCTGGCTGGTCCTCTCCGTCCTTCTTCTTGGCGTCGTCCTTGTTCTCGTCCTCGTCCTCGTCGTCGATGAAGATGGAGCCGTTCTGCAGGAAGCGCGTCGTGCGGTTCTCGCGCAGCCGCGTCCATCCCTTCCGCGTGTGCGTCTCGCGCGCCAGGATCTTCTCCACGACGAACGCGTTCTCGTCCATCTCGTCCGACTCGGCGCCCTTGTCCGGCGCCTCGACCTCGCTCATCAGCCACTCGTCGTTCTCGCTGTCGCTCTCGCTCTTGTGCTTGACGTACTCGTCCTCGTCCTCGTCGCGTCGGCCCCTCGGCTTGCTCTTGGGCTTGGCGCCGCCATTCTGCGGCCGCTTGCGCTTGCGACTGGGCGCAGCCTGGCCACTCGCGAAGCCGGACGACACCGTGCGGGACGCGCGTCGCGCCGCTGCCGCCGACTGCCGCTTGGCGCGTTGCACTTGCATCTTGAACTCGGCCTCGTCGTCGTCGTCGTCCTCTTCCTTCGCCTCTCGGCGGCGAACGCTCGTGCGCGTGCGGCTGCTGCGTCGACGACCGACGATCTCTTCTTCCTCTTCCTCTTCTTCCTCCTCGTCGTCCACGAAGTCGTCCATGTCGTCGTCCTCTTCCTCTTCTTCCTCGTCTTCGTCATCCTCTTCGTACGTCGCGTCTGCGGCCTCCGTGGGCTCTTTCCGCGCGCGAGTCGCACGGCCACGCGGCCCAGACGCAGGCGCAGACGCCTGACGCGGCGGCAGGGCGATGCGCATCTCCACGTCGTCGCTATCGCGCGGGTTAGCGTCATCTCCCTCGTCTTCTTCCTCGTGGTATGCGATCGCGCGACGCGTGCGAAGTTTCGGACGCGACGGCCGCTACAGAATGTTGGAGAAAACGCCAACACTGTGAGACTCCAACGCCAACAAAAAATGTAGCCGCATAGAGCTAATCGCCGCTCTCCATATCGCCAACACCAACAACTAAAACAGCCAACATGTTGGCGCTCACCAATGTCGGTTGGTTGCTTTTGTGGTGATTTTGGCTCGTGGGTATAGACTTGACTGGCGAACGTACCGTTGGTGGCGGCGTCGGCGGCGAGACTGCCTTCGCGCCTTCGCTGGAGCTGTCGTCCACGAGATCAATCGTCGACATCGTGGGCGGATTTGCTCGCGGGTAGAGGCGCTATATACGTGGCAGGATCCGGGCGTCACCACAGACGAATATCTGCTTCAACGGCGTCACCAACAATCTGCGCTTTTCGCCGACGATTTGAGTCGGCCCCGGCGCCAAAAGCTGCTTGCCGCGCAATTCGTTGGTTTTGGCGTGGGTCGGTCCGTCGACGAAAATCAACCCGACCCGTTTCGATGGTGGCATCAACGATCAGAAGACACTAGTCACTCTCACGAGGTACTCTGAAAACGCAATGATTGCCGTCTGTCTCTGCCCCACCCAGCCTGATTTCAGAACCCCTACCCCTGATAGACGTCGCCAAAAATAACAGAGACAGATGGGTTGCTGTTAGTGACACTCCCTCGCGTGAGTGTCTACAGCCAAGTGATGAGAGTCTCACATAATCCCATAGAAGACAACGCGAAGGAAGGCGAGATGGAGCGGCGTCGTGACGGCACGCGCCACGCGAGTACAAGCAGCACGACGAGCAGCGCCAGCAGTGGCCCCGAACAAGAGGAGACGCGCGTAAGCGACGTCGAGCGGCGCTCGTTCCTGCGCGCGTACTCGCGCAAGAGCGTCGAGTCGAACCCCGAGGACGAGGAGTTTGTCGTCGGGTGAGCATTGCTAGGCGTCTGCTACTACTGTAGACTGTATGGAGAGGAGGCTGACTATGTGGTTGGTATGCGTGTGTCGGTAGGGACGACGGCACGATCAGCCTCGTGGCGGTGGACGACCGCGCGCGGCTGGAGAGGCTGCGCCAGCTTCTGGAGAAGAAGGAGCGCGTGAGTGGCCGGCCCCCTATTGACTGTGTAACCCTCGACCATTAGGACTGACACTGTGAATGGCGTGGTGTTTGGTGTGGTAGGAGACGCGCCAGGCGGCCGAGTACGGGCTGAGTCTGCTCGAGTCGAACGAGGAGCTGCACTTGGAGATCGAGTCGCTGAAGATTCAGCACGAGGCCGAGACGGCCGAGCTCGCAGCGGAGAGGGATTTGTACAGGCGCCGCCATGAGCTGGCGCAGCAGGAGGTCGAGAGCTGGAAGAGCGAGAGCAAGCGACAGGAGGAGCTCAAGTACCAGCTGAGCAGCGAGCTCGAGACGCTGGCGGCGCGGTGCGAGTGCCAGCAGGACGGCTCGCGGACCAACTTCCAGCGCCAGCAGCAGCGTATTGCAGAGCTGGAGGCATCGCTGGCGGATCTGCAGACCAGCGAGGCGACGAACATGGCGGTGATTCGCGCGCTGAAGAAGTGGAAGTCGTTGGCCGAGTCGGAGAAGCGGGAGAAGGCTGGCCTCGCGGACGACGAGGCCTTCAGCGAGAAGCTGTACGCACAAAAACTGGAGGATGGTAATACGAGGCTGAGACAGCAAGTGGAGAGCCTGAATGCGGAAAAGGCGCGTCTTGAGAACGAAGTGGATGCAGCGGAGGACCTGATCAAGTCGCTGAGGTCTGAGATCGACGAGCTACACCAGAACGCAACTACGCAGTGGAAAGAGCTCCACGAAAAAGAGGAGCAGTTGCTCACAGCAGAGTCACGCTGTGGTCGATTAGAGCGAGAGCGCGCGATCATGGAGCAGGTCGCGAATCTGCCTGTCGCGGTGTACGACGTCGATGAAGACGATGACGGTGAGAGCGATGACGAGGACGACGACGCTGACGGGCCCAAGAAGCCTCGCCGATCCGACAGAAACCAAAGTGGCACCGATCTGGATGATGAAGACCCGATGGTAGAGGAGCAGTGGTTCAGTCAAGACCGGGACGGATCCAAAAGCCGAAGCTCGCTGGCGGGCCGTGACTCGTCCTCGCAGCTACCTCCGTACGTCCCGGCTGGTGACAGGCAGCGTGTGCCACCGACGCCTTCATCCATGGCCACCCACCAGAAGCTACACCACTACTTCCATCTGACAGCGCTCAGCATCATCCACGAGAACAATCTCCACGAGCGCTGCTTTGATTCGTCTAGTCGTTCGACGATTGACACGTGGTACCAGGAGGTCTTGGAGCAGGGCGTGCAGTTCCTCGGCTGGCACGCTTGGCTCATCAACCGCATCAGTGGCGTGGCTGCTGCCATGCAGAGCGAAGAAGAGCAGGCGTTGGAGCGATCCGGAGTGACGAAGTCCTCGCGTCGAGGCAAGCGCGGTACAATCTTCGAGCTGTCCACGGCTACGTCAGCTCCGCCGTCGTCATCGTCGTCCAACAGTCCATTCCGCGCGTTCATGAAGCGACGAGAATCCACAAAGACAGGCTTCCCTCCACCACAGGCCTACGGGTCCATGCCATCTACCACGCCACCGACGCCCCGCGTCTCCTCCTCCGTCGCCTGGTCCTTCTTCTCGCGGCTCGTCGGGCGAAGAGACAACCAAGAGCCCACGTACGAGTGATGAATCCCTTCTTGCTTTACACTGTTGCTATTTAAATGAACCCCCCTTGTGGAGAGCTACTACTATGTGCTCGCGTTCAGAACAGACTGCTAATGTAGATGGACACCACGAGTCCTCCGCTGAGCTGTGCGCCAAGCTTGGCGAGTCGGTCGGGCAGGTCCTTGAGCTTCTCTTCTCGGAACGCGTCGCTCATGTCACGCACGCTTCCCATCGTGAACAACAGCACGAGGTTGGGCAGGTGGCCGACCAGCAGGATGTTCATGGCGAGAATGCCGTAGGCGGCCGTGATGAACAGGATGAAACACTGGAAGGCGCGGTCGTAGCCAAGCGCGGACGCCAGCGACGACGACTCGACGCCCAGGCGGCGCGCGAACGGAGCGTCCACTGTGCTCTGCAGGATCTGGAAAGCCATGGCGAAGAACATGACGGCACCGGCGTAGAGGATGACGGCGAACGGCACGGAGCCGATCAGCAGGTAGGCCGTGGAGCCCATGGCGATGGGGCCGAATGCCAGTCCGAAGACAAGCTCCTGCACGCCGACGACCTTTAGCGGGTGGGGGTGGCGGCAGTACAGAAACGCTACCACCGCGAGCGCCGCGAAGAAGTAGGTGACCTGGAGCTTCTTCCTGCGGCCAGTGAGCTGCGCCACGCCGACGAAAACCATGATCAGCACGAAGAAGAGCCACGAGTACATGCGCACGAGCTTCTGCGAGAGCAGGCTGCAGAGGCAGAGGCAGATGAAGCGTCAGGTTCACGGTAATAGGATGGCTGTTTGCACGCACCACAGGCCCTCACTTGATGACGATCTTGTTGTCCTTGGCGTTGGCCGTGGACGCCTGCATCGGATTGAAGGAGCGATGGAAGGTCGAGTAGATGGAGCTGAGGTTCGCCAGCATCTGCACGAGCACGGCGATGGCCACGGCGCACAGCGCTTCCACACGCACGACGGCGCGGCGGCCGTGGGACGCGTACAGCAGCGCGAGCGTGAGCACCACGGGAGCTGCCGACGCGAACAGCGACAGCGGACGGATGCCCGCGATCTATCAGACCATGAACAGGGACGTCAGTCACACAGTGTGCATGCCCACGCCTACAGAGGTGATGGTACGCACCATGCTCTTGGTCATCTCCATCTTCACCTGCTGACGACGAGACAATCGCGAATGAGCGAGGGAGCTCCTGGGTTCCACTCCGATTAAGTACGAATGATTCCTGTCTGTGACGTGTGAGAAAGTCTATTCATTTATCTGGTGATGACACGCACGCCCAGCCGCGAGACCTCGTGGATGTGCGAGTTGCCTGGCTGGCGGATGAACATCATGTTGGGCGGCACACGCAGCTCCTGCGAGAGCCACTCGACGACCGCCGGATCGAAGGTGCCGCCTGGCACGCCCACGGCGATGAAGTCGACCTTGAGCTTGGGGTACATGAGGTCGAAGACGCCGACCATGTCCTGCAGATCGTGGAGGATGACCTCTTGCTGCTCGCGACGACGCAGCTGCTCGTCCGAAAGCGGCTCGTTGATGAAAGGGATCTCTTCGTACACGTGTACGATCCGCACGTTGTGGGTCTGCTCGTTCTGCCGCACGTACAGGATCGCCTTGTTGAGAACCGCGAGATCTGGCGTCTTGACAAAGAAGACGATGGGTGGCAAGTGGATGTTCTGGAGCACTGTAGCGATCGTGCGTCCACCAATGGCTCCCGTGTGGTGTTTCTTCTTGCCTCCGCGGTTGCGAGATGGACACAGGCGTTGCATGATGTACAGCACGATCCGCAGCATGAAGACGCGCTCGAGCATGAGGAACATGACGCTGGCGAAGACGATGAAGTACAGCGCAAAGTACGTGAGGATTGTCGGATCGCCGAGGAGATTGCCCAGCAGACCGAGCAGCACCATGATGAGACCGAAGATGCAGCTCCACCATGGCGCATGGACATCACGAGGGATCTCTTGTCGCTTGAGCTTGAGCAGCATGCAGCCAAATGCGAAGAGCGACATGACGCCAAGGAACGCAAACGTGAACACGCCAGCGAGCACGCTCGCGTCGGCATTGAGGATGATCACGAGGCTGGACTGGAGGGCGAAGAACATGAGGATGATGTAGTGGTTCGTACCCCGCCAAGAGTTTGTGATCGTGAGGAAGTTGGGCAGCACGCGGTCGTACGCAAGGCGGCGTACGAGTCCCGTGATTCCAACGTACGAAGTCAGCACGCCGCCTGCGAGGACCACGAAGGCATCGATCGAGACCCACCGCTGGAGCCACTTGCCTGACGACACCAGTCCCATGCGTGCGAGCACGACATCACGGTTGTCGTAAATGCCTCCGGGTCCTTCCAGAGGCAGCACCGCCAGCGACAGACACGACAGGAGGATGTTGTAGAACGTGGCGGAGACCCACATGTTGCGCAGCGTCTTGCGGAACACGCCGCGCTCTTGCTCTTCGACGAACTGAGCCGACGTCTCGAAGCCCGTGATACCCAGCATTGCCGACGAATAGCCGAAGAAGATGGCGGTGATGACGTTGCCTTTCACGGCATCGCCGGCGACGTTGACGGTCGGAAAGTCCGTCTTCATGTTGTCCCAAAACACGTTTGGGTGCTCGAACGCGTACAAGATGGAGCAGCCACTCAGCAGCGTGAGCGTGAGCACGTGGAGCACGAAGATGACCAGCGCGACTGTCGAGCTCTCGGCGATGCCGATGATCGAGAGCACAGCAAACGCAAACAATAGCACGACCGTGCCCATCACGATCGGCGTCTCCACCTGCGTGTTGAGGTACTGCATCGCCGACGTCCCCGAGACCACGCCCGTCGCGAGGTACGAGATGATACCGAGCGTCGCAGCGATGGCCGCTGTGCGCTTGCTGGTCGTGTTGAGCAGCACGTTGTAGGAGCCGCCGTTGAGCGGGATCGCCGTCACGGCTTCTTCGTAGATGTACCGGAAGAAGTAGAGCACGACGGACACGAGCACCTGCGTCACGGGCGTGAGCTTGCCGGCCTTGGCCGCCACGATGCCCGACGAGTACAGCACGCTGGCGAGGATGTCGTTGCCGCAGATTGCCGTGGACGGCCACTGGCCCAGCCTGTGCTTGGGCGCGTCACGAGCCCCTCGGATCACATGCAGTTCGTCCTCCGGCACGCGCAGCTCACGCGTCTCGCCTTCGGCTGGGAACATCCACGCAGGCAGATCGCCCGACTCGCGCTTGTCGCGGATGCGGAAGTCACGCACGCGAGCCGAGCGCGAGGCCGCGAGTGAGGACGGACGCATGAGGGCACCATCAGCAGTGGGCGCCTGCTCGTCCGACAGCAGCGTCACGCGCAGCTCGTCCATTTGCCGACTCTGGATCTCTTGAGGTGGGAAGTGCTGAATGGGCGGTGGTTGAAGTCACTTGGGAAGAGGGGACGCGCGACCTTCGTGCGACATCCACGACGAGGGACCTTCGTGCGACATGCTGGAGAATGCACGTTCCACTTGGCGTCGAAAGAGCGGGAAACTAGAACGCTTTTGGGGGGAACGGAAGATCCGTTCCGGTTGGAACAAATCTGGAAGAACCACCTTGAAGATGCGAGAACGACACCTTGAAGTGAGCGGCTCCTGGTTGAAGATGCCGAAGTGTGGGCCTTTATATTGGGATATGCAGCTCTACGTCATGCTGTGGAGGACGCCGCCCTGCGTAATGGATGCGGTGGAGGGTGGTGTACATGGCGTTGTCTTTTATTTTTTTGTGGTTCATACGATAAGGGTTGTAATACTGCGTTGGATGCGTGTGTGCGTGTCTTTCGTTCGAGGCGCATTGGCTCACGTGGGGAGGGAGGACGAGGCTGCTCCACTAGTTTAATGGCAGTCGTCTGGAGGGGTCGTAGATTACGGATTGAACGACCCGACGCGCGACCGCTTGGGCGAGATCACGTCCGTGTGACACTGGCTAATGCTCAGCGTGCGCATGCGCTTCGTGGGCGAGTTGGCTAGCTCGTCGCTGGCTTTCTTGGTCAACTGCTCCTCGTCACACTCAGGCTCAGGCTCCGTCGCGGAAGTGGCAGACGCCTCCTGCTTGACTGGCTTCGTTTCAGAGCCTGGCTCGGTCTCGTCTCCGTTCTTGCTGGCCTTGTAGAAGAAACCCAACAGCAGGCCCACGGCGTTGGCGTCATCAACGTTCTCACCGTTCTTCTTGCCGCCCTCAGCAGTGCGTTGCGTTGATTCCGACGACGTGGACGAATCCGACGTGAATCCGGAAGCTTCTCGGCCATCATCGTTCTCGGACTTGATCTCCTTCTGGTACGGTCGGCGTTTCTTCGGCCGCGCGCTCACAGCGATTGCACCAGGGGCCAGCGAACAGTCGACGTCGTCTGTCAGACCTGGGACTTCTTCCTTGTTCTCCTTGAGCTTCTTGATGAAAGCTGCCTCCAGCGCGACCAGCTCCAGCTGCGCCTGCATCAGGCGGATGCGGGACTCAGGCGTTGGGCTGCATGGGCGGAACACTTGCTTGCCGATGCATTCTCCACCGGTGAACTTCTTGGTGATGCGCATCGGCTCACAATTGAGTTTCTGCGACAGATAGAGTCGCAGCATGGTGCCGCGCTCGATAGGGAGGAGACCTTCCTTGAAGTAGTTGGTGAGCTGGGTGGCGTAGCGTTCCTCTTCTTCGGTCCATTTGCCCTTGCGGAGTCCTGGACGGGCCTTGCTCTTGGTGGAGCGGTTGGGATTCTTGACGATGCGATTACGCTTGCCTGGGCTCTTGCGGCTCTTGCTGTCTTCTGCCGAGTTCGAACCATCCATGTCGTGCATGCCGTGTGCCGGGGAGATCTCGATAGGCGAGGGGCGGCTATGGTGGTGGTGCATCCCGTGAAGGCGTTGGGCGTGGGCATCTTGGCCGAGAAGGGACGAGTCGGAGAACGATCGGGGCACACCAATCGCGGGCATGCCCGCCGAGGAGTGATCCTGCGGCATGGGCATACCCGCTGGACGAATAGCGATGTTGGTACTCTCACTAGAGACATTGACATTACTGGCACTGGAATACGTCGCGGGGGAACAATGAGACGATGGGATAATGAAGCGCAGCGGCGCGAGCGACGTCGCTTGCTGGCTGGACGACGATGACGGGCCTGACGAGGCCGACGACGAGATGAGCGAGGCCGAGGCCGCGACAGCCGATGGCGACGGCGCGCGCGGCTGCTGGTCCGAGACGAGCGACGGGTGGAGCGCCGCGAGTCGGATGGGAAGCGACGGGAGCTGCGCTCTCAACCCCAGGATGTTGGGCGTCTGGAAGGCGCCTGGAGGCGCGCGGAAGCTGTCCAGCGCGGACGGCGCGGCGCCACGCTGGCGGTGCATGAGCGCGTTCATGTCCATGGTGTCACTGGGTCACTAGAGGGGGAGGAGAGGGAGGGAGAGGAAGGGGGGGGGGGTCCTGGGGTTCTCGAGTGACTTCAAAGTGTGACGTTGAAGCCTCCGCGCGCCACTCAACGAGGGGGAAGAAATTGCGACTGACCCGCTGGCCGAGCTGCTACACCACCGACCCGCCTGAACATCAACATGGCGGGCGGGGAACACACACTCGCTCCGAGGACCACGATGGGGCGATGACACGGATTGCGGCATGGTGATTGGGCGGAAATGGGACGGGGTAGGGGATTGTGTTTGATACAGATAGAAACAAGTGTTTCAAACAGCAACTAGTGCTTGTTGAAGTGAGCGGTTTGAGAGAATCCATGCAGCCAGCCAGTCCATTTGGTGCGTACAGCAAACGACAGAATAATGAAGAGACCAATGGTTGGCTGACGAAAAAGGACGGGCTGGAACAACCCGCCGACTTTCTCTGGCACGCCAACTTCAACAAAAAAGAAGCACCCCAGCGCCAATCCTCCGTCCAAACCAACGCTTCGCTAAGCATTTGCTGTCATGGCGCCCGTTGATGGAACGCAATTCCTACTGATAGAGCACGTTGCGAGTCCGACGTCTCGATGTGGTGGAGCGCATTGTGCTTCTAGATTCCCCCGCTCAACTCTGCCGTAGTGAGTGCACTTCAACTCAACTTCGAGGTCAGCTGCATTTCGTTCTCGCGGGTCGGGCAGCGACCTGGACCGCTGGATTGAAGCCCAGTCTTGTCAATGCGTGATACGTCAGCACATCCACCGGTATCCTACTGGGTTTTCCACCAATCCCTGTGCGTCATGGACGAGATGACCAATCAAACGCATTTAACAGTATAAAAAATGAGAGGTCTGGGTTGGGGGTGCATCCAAAAGCCCAGCTGGGCGTGCAGAGAGCAGCCATAGCTGCACCACCTGGCGCGTGGATTTCGAAATCCACACGTGTTCACATCACACCACTCGCGACTTCGAGGTCTTGCAATGCAAGTTGCATGGGCACTTCAAGCTCACACAGCGAGAGCCTCATGATCGTTAGACCGCAGTCTATAGAACGCTCTTCGCATTGTCGACGGCGACCACGATTGGGCACAGGGGGCACCGCAGACACAGGGCGGGGATAAGCAGTGGGAGACGGAAGCTGCTGAAGGTGCGTGAGGTATTGTGAGGTCGATTGATGACGAAATCCGCGTCTCTAA
>JAADVL010000213.1:0-41332 GCA_023334995.1 Pythium sukuiense
GCACGAAGCCGAGGAACTTTCGCCACGTTTCGGGTGGAGCAGGGCAACACCCACCCGTGGGAAAGACAGAGCCTGGAGCCGCGGATCCTCCATAAGGCTCGTGAGCTCACGGTACATTCCGTCGCTCAGATTCTGGATACCCACCAGTCGGACCGACTGCAGCACGTAGCTTGGTTTGGCGGCCACTGTTGACGACCTGGTCATACCGGCGTTTGGTGGCGACCTCGCATGGATATCCACCAGCATCTCATGCAGCGTTGCAACGTTTGGGCTGTAGTCGTTGACGCTACGCTGACGATATGAGCGGCGTGGAAGCTGGTAAACAAGCTGCACTGGTATCGTTCGCGAGAAGAGATCCATGTCCACGTACGGCTGCAGCGTAGCCATCGCGGCGAGCAGCCGAGGGCTTGGCGCCTGGGTCATCAACTTCGCTTCTGGCAGATCAAATAGCTTCTTGAAGAATTCCATAGAGAGCATCAGACCGGGTCTGGAAACTTGGTAGTTGGCGGCTTCAATAATACGCAGGCGCAGTTGTGGAAACACGTGGCTGTCATTACCGAGAGAGAAGAGCGCGCGCTCCGTTTGATCTTCGCGTGCTTGGTGGGTTTTCTGGGGCGCACGACGCCAAAACCCAGGGTTCTCAGCGGCGCTGTAGCCCGGGCAGCTTGCCAGTGCTCGCCACACTTGAAGCAACTCAATCACGACTTGATATTCGACATCCCAGAAGTCCCCAAGCACTTCCAATTCCAGTCACGAGCATGGTGGCGCGATGCGGTCGCGACAAGAACCGAAGAGCGTGAAGACTCGAGTATAGCACTCGTACGATGCTTGGATGCTCTTGATTCTGCTCAAGTCGTAGCACGACATTGGGGAACGTATGCGTGCGTGGCTGGGTCGGGATAGAACTGCGATTGATCGTACATAGGCGCCGCCTCGCGAGTGTTGCTCCAGCGGACCACGCGTCTCCAGAAGTTGGGGTTCCCCGCGGCGCTGAAGCCTGGACAGCGAGCGAGGACACTCCAAAGCTGCAGTTGTTCGTTGCTCGTGTAGGAAGACCGGCGGGCGTTGGCACGTGACGAGGGCCATAGCGAAGCCGTCGAGTAGCTGGGCCAGCCGCTTGTTGGGCCATGCAGTCGTCATCGATATCGCAAACGAAGACGCGGCACGGGTGGAGACAGCGACGTGGGGGAACGTGAGATGCTGCAACTCTTGGTTGAGGATGAAGCGCTGAATCGCTCGCTGGGTGTCGTCTTCACCACCGTAGGCGTCGAGACTGCACGCACGCACGTCGCCGACACAACTGCGATCGACGCTTTGCTCCGCTTTCTCCTACAGCACAGCGCCACTTCAGTCGCCCTCACGATTTTACTCACGTTCCATTCTCACTTCCCCGTCGATGCCAGCGCCACGCGACTTCTGCAGCTGCTGTCCTTGTCGCGAGGTGTCTCCACGCTTCGTCTCCGCGGCATGTGCACTGACGCCAGTGGGCCTGGCTGGGGTTCTCCCTCTTCCACCCGCCGCTCAACAAAGTCGTGCTCATTACTCGACAGTATGAACTCCCGTCGAAGCCTCTCGTGCTCTTTCTCCACGCTGCGCAACATCAACACGAGTCAGGTGGAGTGCCGTGCTGAACTTTGACACGAAGGACGTCGAGCACATGCCGGTGCTGGCAAACGTCGAATCGATGAATATCCCGGTGATCAAGCTCTCCCAGACGACCGTCGACTTCTCGCTGCGGCGTGGGAAGACAATGCTCAGTTTGAGCGGCTCCACAGTATGAACGATATCGATGACTCGAGCTGGGCACTTCCTCTGCTAGCAGTTGGAAGTCGCTCACGCAGCTTTGCATCAAACCACTGCGATACGATGGCCAACGGTATGGCGAGGATGCACGGCTCACAATGTCGAGATCGGCAGTGCTAGAACTGGTCTTCAACAGCGTCTCGGCACCCACCACCAGATAGCCTGCATTCAGCTGACTTGAACCAGTGTGAGGCTCTGTTGGACGAGTCGCCTGAGTTGGAGTTCTTGTATCTTCACATGGAAATAAGCTTTTGGCGTGGGCAACGAGGAGTGCGAGCGCGTACTGGCGTATTGATCGTGCCAAATGAGACAGCAGAGACACTACTCAGTGTCTTGCGTCACGTCCAGAAACACGAGCTCGCGTCACCCACTCTGGCCATTCTCGCTCGATGGGACGCGCTGGCAGTGGCCAGTGTACTCGACTTCCTCCGCCCGGTTGTCCGACTCTTTGTTGGTATCGACTGGCTGCGAGATCACTCCCCATACCAGGTCGAGTCCTTCGATTCACGGGACGAAATGGAGCATTTTCGCCGAGTGTACGCCCCGATCCCTCGCGACAATGAGCTTTGTGCTTGCGGCGGCATGGATTGAGACTGTTTAGCGGGCTTGACGAGGAGCACCGGAGCACACCTCCGCTGAATGGCGTGATAGTCTTGGATAGCTTCGTCTTTTTAGTCGAGTGAGTATGCATGTCTGTGTTTCATATCCTAGGCAAATACATTCTCGCACCGTCAGTCTCCAATTTCCTTCGTCAGAGTCACACCGCATCAGTCTCACCACAGTCAGGTCACCCCACTGCAACGAGTGGTCATGAACCCTCGTGAACGCACCATCGAGTGGCTGCGCGATCGCCCCTCGCACAATCTCTGGCTCTCGGCCGTGCCGAGCCTCGTGTACTCATTCTACGCCGACCGCATCCTCATTGTGAAACTCCAGCCCGGCTTCGGCTTGAAGATGAGCTCATGATTCGCTTGCGTATCCGCGATCTCAGCGCTCAACGCGTCAACACTGCCACGATTGTGACATACGTCACGCACATGCTCACAGCGCTGCTCCCACGCATCTCCCGCGAAGGCAGCATCGACCTTCGCATGGTCTTTGACGCTCGTCTGTACGGCTTTGTCGTCCCAGAACCGCTCCCCATCAGCGGTCAGATGCAGTTTGCATTCCGCGTGAATGGGGAAGTGCGCGGTGCCGTCGCCGCCGGAAAGGCTCCGTTGAAGGCGCTGACGGCGCGCTGCCTGATCGGAATGGAGTTCCTCGCCGCGAAGCTCCAATTCGCCGGCCCCGTGTTTGGTATCGCCTTCACTCGAGACGGGTGGAGCATTGTGGAGATGCCAGTCCATTACGCGCACGAGGAGATCGCCGGCGACCACGGCATCCGCCGCTTCCATTGATCCTACGACAGCAACCAGACCGCCCACAAGGAGCTGATCTTCGGCACCCTGAACGCTGTGATCACTCGCGCGGCATCGTTCTCCAGCGAAAGCTGAGCCGTCTCACGATGAGTTTCTTCGTCCAGCACGACTTCGACTCGCGCGCCCCATGCTCTTTCCGATTCGCCACCACGGGGAGAAGACGTGCCGTACACATAGGCAAACGGAATCAGAGGCAGTCCGCCTTTAAAAACCCAAGGCAAAACTGCGGCCTCACATCCCAACGTCCTTTCCGACGATAAGACGCCCAACGGAAGACTGCCTGCCGACCCGATCTTGGTGTTCTAGCCTTGCTGACGATCAACGAACACAACATTCCCAGTTACCACGCCCCTCGAGTTGCAAAACCGTGTCGTCTATTCAGTTCCCGCCAGACTCCGCTCACACAGTCTCGCCGTTGACAGTCTCAGGCGCCTGCTCGAAGCCCACGGGGCGGCCGATCGTCGTGTTGGTGATCGCCATGGCCTTGAAGATGGCGCCCATCTGGTCGTCATTCACGAGTCGCTCTGCTGCCGCGAAAAGCTCGTCCTCTTCCGCCTCAGTCGCGCAGTTCTCCATCAGCATGCCCAGTCGGTGTTCAATGCCCATGTTCTTGAGGAAGTCGCCCTGTCCGATTGGGCCGAAGGCGTGGACACCGGCCTGCTGGGTCGCGTACTTGCGCAGCGTCGCGAAATCCACATCGATGCTCTGTTCATCAGCACAAGAGAATCAGTCAGTCCCCAGTTCCACACAGTGTCAATAGCAGTTCACGGCTGGTCGTACCAAATCAACCTCTCCTGGCTCGCGGAGCACGCTGACAAACTTGTGGTTCTGGATGCCTCGCACACTCAGCTCGGACGGGTGGTCGTAGCCGTAGTCCACGATGAGCGCGCCGCCTCCGTGTTCGGACACGCGCTTGGCGATGTCCTGGACGAGCGCGATGCTCACAGGCGAGATCTCGATGCGGTCGCCCACCTTGGCCTGCGGCGTGACCACTGGAGCCGACATGTCGGCTACATCCAGTCGCTGGATCGGGGAGTTCTCAATCGATGCGACCGATGGCAACGGGAGCGGCGCGTTCGGATCGAACAGCTTCTGGCGGCCGATGTACACGCGCGTGGCAGGCGTCGGGCCCGGCGACAGCACGAACCGGAAGTGATCCTCGTTGTCGGCACTGTAGTCCACGTCCACGAGTCGCTCGCACCAGCCCCTGGATCATACCGTTGACACCAATCAGTATCTTCAAATCCAAGCATCACCTTATCAGCCCAGATGTCAAACGTACATGTTGGTGTACTCGAATTGGTGCGCAGGCAACGCATCGAAGAGCTCCTGCGCGATCAACAGGCTCGGGCCCTGGGGAACTGTGCCAAGCTCCTCGTGCCACTGGACCGTCGGACCGCCGTTGGGCAGGCGCATCTTGTGGACCGGCTTCGCGTTCGCGCTGGGCGTTATTGGCGGTGCGTCGCCGTCCGTCAGCGGCTCGCACTGCAGCGTCTTTTGCTGGATCTCGCGCAGTGCCGGACTCATCTCGACCATGTGGATCTCCAGCGCGTTGAAGAAGGCCGGGAACATGGCGGCCGCACGCAGGAAGTCGCTCATGAGGCTGCCACGACCCGGTCCCATCTCCACGATCTTGACGGTGCCTGGCTGACCCATTTGCTGCCACGTCGCCACGCACCACACGCCGATGAGCTCGCCGAACATTTGGCTGATCTCGGGCGCCGTCGTGAAGTCGCCCTTGACACCGAACACGTCCTTCTTCATGTAGTAGCCGTGCTCTGGGTGGCTCAGTGCCTACCATTATCAGAGCCGTAAAGCGTCAGTAAATCGTCCCTAAAACCACTCCTGTTTGTTAGAACGCACCCGCGTCATGAACTCGGCGACCGTGAGCGGGCCCTTGACCTCGATCATCGTGCGTAGGATGTGCACCAGCGGAGTCTCCTGGGACTTGCTGTCCAGCGCCGCCTGTGTGAGCACGGGAGGCGCGTCCATGGGCAGCTTGAGCGCCGAGCGGTCCACGCGCACGGACAGGAACTTGGCCTTGTCTTCGGCGGTCTGCGCCTGCCACTTGCGGGCCTGTTCGTGGGCTTTCTCGATGCCCGAGCTCATCAGACGACGCTGGACGACTCCGCTACTCGTATCTGCCATCGCAGTCGCCGCTTGCAACGTGTAGCGGCCGCGAGCGGCGCGCGAGACGTAGCCTAGAAGATGCATATTCACCATGGTGATCGTCGTGATTCGAATGGTGCGGCAACATGCAACCGGGCCGAAACCCGTTTCCATAAACGGGTTTATCGGCCAGTACGGGTCAAATACACGGACCGGGTTCGTGACTTTCGACCCGTGGGACCTGCTGAGATATCATCAGCATCCGTTGTGGTGACATGACGGAGTGCGGCACACAAGCGTCGAACTGTACGTAGGCGGCTACTCCCTGCTGCTAATGGAAGCCGCTGCGTGTGGTGACTGGTGTTTATTCGCATTGGTCTCGTGGATCGGATCCACCGACTCAGACAGCTGACTTGGCTCTGGGTCTCTCTCTCCCGCAGCCACGCGGTGGAGAATCACCGTCCATCCGTCAACGCTGGATGCGTCCTATACATCGCAGCGGATTCCCTTCACTGTCACAAGGACGACAGTGCCATGCTCTCTCTAGGTTCGCTGCTGTGTGGCTTCGTGACGCTTAGCGGCGCGTCGCTGGCGATCGTCTCCATCATCACGCGTTCGTGGTGCCTCTTTGGCTGCTCCACGCGCCAACCAAAGTCCTACGGAGGTGAGTACGTCCATGAAGAAGAGGACCCGCTGCTGCGGATTGCGTCTCCAGTCGGTGAGTCATACCTGTGTGCTAGTTGAGATTGGCAGACGACTAACGGGACGACTCTGCTTGTGGGGAGTCTACTATCATTCTGGAGCCGTCCCAGACTTCCACGGCACGCTATACGCCATCGCATGCGCGCGTACGTCCGCAGATATCAACTACGCACTGCCAGGCCCTGCGCTTGAGTGGATGTTCACGTCGCCAGCAGAGACTCTCGAGTTCGTGACGCTGTGTCGCGGCCACATCGACTTCTCTGTCGTGACGGTCAACAACCTCGCGAGTCTTGTCGTTGGCCTCCAGAACTTCGCTTCGAGTGAGCCAGTCGCAGAGTTTATCACCGATTGCTTCCGTGCGAAGCAGACTCACGAGCTGCTGCGTCTCAAGCACGAAATCGAGAAACGCGTCCCGGTTTACGACGTGATCTACCGCCAGATCCAGTCAAAACTGCTGCGAGAGTGCATCCTCACGCACTTGGAGCTTCAATCGCGACTGCTGAGGGCCACGTCAGGCTTCCAGCCACCCGTCAAGCTGCTTTCGTACGTTGTCTCATATCCGAGGGCGTCGATTTCTCACAACTAACGTGTCTTTATGGGGAGTACTGTAGGGAGATCGACGATACACTGTTTGCTGTCGAGAACGACTCCCGGTACCCGAATCTCACAGTGTACCCAGGCGTCCAGCAGTTCGCCAAGGAAGTTCTCAGCTCGTGCGGCTTCCAGAACCGCAACACACGCTTCTCGCTTGACACACGCGACCACCGACAAGTCTTCTTCACACAGCGAGCAGGACTATGGCGACAACACGATGAGGACGAGCTGGAAGCGTGTGGGTTCGACCAGTTCACATGTGCGTTCCGACTGGTTGGGGTCTTTACGACTCTTGTCACCTACTGACTGGTATGTTTGGTGAACAGTGATGACAGGAACGATCGGCGGGCTGCTAGGAGGTGCGGAGGCTGCCTTCCGCCACAAACTTGAGGTACGTACCAGCTTATAGTATGCCTACCTGGTACTTGAGTTTGATCTCACACCTTCCAATGGATGCAACAGACCATCCACCAGTACAAGCGTGTATTTGGTGAGTGTGAGCTCGTGTTCGTTGGAAACAATGGCGCCGATGGCATCCCTCTCGGCCAGGAGCTGCTTCGGAGTCCCCACCTGTACAGCGTCTCCGCCGTGCTCATACACGACGTGCTTGGCAGCCAGCCGCAGTGGCACAATGCTGACGACGATACTGCTATCCGCTTCTTCCGCACGTACGTCGGGGCCGCCTTCCAGCTCTGTCAACTCGATCTGTTGAGTCTCCCTGCAGCAATGCGAGTCGCCAAGGCCGCGTCGACTGCATTCCGAGCCATTCCATTTGCTCGCAGTGAGCAACTCGACTCAGCAGCCAGTGAACTGGCGGCCGAGATCGTGGATCTGCTGGCAGATCTGTCTCCCCAGGAAGCCAACGCCCTGACAGTGCTCATGCCCAAGGCCGTGCTGCAACTTCTGACCGATAGACTACCAGATCAACAACCGGAAGATGAAGACCTCATCGTTTGATGACGAGGAGGCGAACGTCAATCAATCTCGTCTCACTTGAAAGAAGAGACTGCTGAAAAGGATTGTCGACAAGGGTTCAATCGCACACGTCTCAGATGCCCAAAACATTGGATCTCACGATGCCTAATATTAATTCGAAGACTTTACAAACGGCTTTATCAACACAAATGGCCTAATTTAGTATCTATGTCAACCCAAATGTATTTTCTTCCTCAGACTCAGATCCTCCTCACCATCTAGCTTGTCAACTGTGAGCTCTCTCGCGCATCCCAGCCTTCTTCTCCCGGTCAATGGCGGCAGAGGTCGCCTGCGTCTCTGCCAATCCATCGCCCGCGTTGCATCTTGCTGTCTTCAATACGCATTCCCACCCTTCCATCCCCCACCATGGATCTCCTCGCGCCGCTGCTGCTGCTCCTAGTGCTGCTAACCGTGCTGTGGATCGTGCTCGCGGCCAAGGGCGTGGACCCTGCACGGCTCCTGCGGTCGTCCTTCAAGTCCCCACGCCACTACCTCACGCCGTCGTCCTATGCAGAGCGCGAGAAGCTGCTGCTCCAGAAGCTGGCCGTGCCGCAGGGTCCTCGCACGGGCCAGACGCTGCTGTACTCGGACACGATGGCCAGGCTCCACGAGACCAGAGATCTCACCGAGATCGAGGAGATCGTCCAGTTCCTGTGGACCGCACGGCTCGTGAACTCGGACATCAAGGCCCAGCACTTCGCGCAGCATTGCCAGCGGAAACTGCCACTACACTCGCTGTCGCCAACGGCGCTGAGCGTGATCATCACGATCCTGTACCGCTACGTAAAGTTCCAGGTCGTGGCCGATTGCGTGCAGCTCTGCTTTGAGTCGACGTCGGGACTCGACTGTCTGCACCTGAAAAACGAGCTGGAGCGCCACGTGTCCATCTACCGCCTCGTGTGCCAGCGCTTGCGGTTCTCGAATGTGCGTGACGCCATCGTCCACCACTTGGAGCGAGAAGCTCAACATGTTCTCAAGACGCCGGCGTTTGTCCGACCCGTGAAGCTGCTCTGGTGCGTACTCTGTATCCCTTTGTTCTGAGCCTGTTGCAGGAGCTGACATCGCACGCTGTGGCAGTGACATCGATGACACGATGATCTCGGTTCTGTTCGATACGCGCTACCCGGACCTCACGGTCTACCCGGGTGTCCACCAGTTTGTCGAGGAGTTGTTGCAGTGCGGTAGCAACAACCACAGCTACCCAGCTGATGCGGCTTCGAGCGAGGCGACTCCTCAAGAGCGAGCTGCTCGCTCGCGTATCACGTTCCTGACAGCACGTCCGGAGATCATGCGCCGCCGCTCCATTCGCCAGCTTCGCGCCAGTGGATTCTTCCACTTCAATCGTGAGTAGTGCCATTTCTCACTGGTGGAATTCCGTAAACACCGCGCTCACAGCTAACATTCTCCTTGCAGTGCTCATGGGACGCCTCTCGCACGTTGTGCTCGGTCCACGACACATCGCAGCAGGCAAACTCGAGGTTCGTAAAGCTGCTTTTTGACGATGCCATTGTTGGCTGCAAGATTGATGACGTCTCCTTCAATGTGGCTTTAGAACTTCGAGAACTTCCGGCGGCTCTTTGCTGAGCACCAGTTCGTCTTCGTGGGAGACAATGGTCAGGGAGATATCGACCTGGGCAAAGACCTGTTGGAGCACCCAAACAAGTACGGTGTCTCAGTCGTGCTCATCCACGACATCATCCGCAACCACGTGCGAAGTGCCTCAGGACTGGCCAACGCTGGCGTCACGGTCGAGGCATATCGCCGCCACGAGTGCGAGACCCACGGCATCCACTTGTTCACGACGTACATCAGTGCCATAGCCAAGCTGTACGCGCACGGGCTCGTGGAGGCGGACGCCGTGCGGCGAGTGGTTCACAAGACGACGTCTGCCCATGCGGCGATCACGTATGAGTCCCAGGCCCAGCGTGAAAGCGCGACCCGGGAGATCGCGTGCGACGTCGCACTCGTGCTCTCAGCGATGCCAGAGGTCCAGATCAACGATCTCGTAGGGGATTCGCCCAAGGAGCTTCGAGATCTCATCGAACTCAAGCGTCTCATGCCTGATCGCGACGACGAAGCGGTGGCGGCGATCGTGTAGGAATGTGAATACCGGTACTAGCAATAGACAAATGCATCGCCCTGGGGATCTAACTCTGTTTCCATTTGCTGATACTCTGGCTAGCTGCACGAGCGTACATGAGGCTCTTTGTTGGCTTCACCTAATCGATCTTTTTGGAGACGCTGTAGATGGCACCATCGATCATCCGCGCGACGGCGAACACACCGCCGATGATAGCGCTGGAGCTTGTGAGGAACTGCAGAATGGAAGGCTTGCTCTCAACGTACTCGACCGCGATGGGCGAGAACTCGTAGGAAAAGATCACGCCCGGGAACGACATGGCGCCGCCACGATTGCCGGCCTTGGTCTCGTGCTCCGTGACCGAGTACTGGTATGTCGACAACTCCCGGCCGCTGTACGAGATGTACGTGGTCGGCACGGCGTTGACAAAGTACTTGTACGTCGCGACTGCCACACCACATAGTAGCACGAGTCAGTCAATCGCTGTGTTGGCGGTTGCAATCCGTGAGAAAGTACACGCACTGTTGGTGAGAATGATCTTATCGACGTCCACGAGCGGCGTCTGCATGTCGTTGAGCTGCGGGCCGAACTGCAGGTGGTTGATGTGGTGCGACGAGTTGAAGTTGAGGAACTCGTGGAATGAGAAGATGTTGAGCGAGCCAGCGTGGGCAAACGACACGTCGCCCGCCACCTTCTTCACGTGGGCCGTGCCGATGAACTGGCAGCCCTCCTCGCCGTACGGCACCTTGCGCACGTCGTCGCGGATCAGAATCTCCTTGTTGCCCTTGGCGTCACTAACATCCATCGCCACCTCTGTACACGCAACACACTCAGCCCTTGTGACGCCATGCGAGATTCGCACGCAGACCGTGACCACCTACCTGAGCATTTCTCATGCAGGAAGACGATGTCCACGTCGATGGCGATGTCGGACTCTTGCTGCTTGGCACGCACAACACGCGTCTGTTAGTGGCAGTAGCTCCAGACAGCTAGAGAACGCTGCGTGATGCGTACCGGCGCCGTGTCGACGTGCATGCGGTGCGTCACCTCGACGGTCCACCACACGGAGAGCTCCGAGAGCAGCAGGAAGCTCACGAGCAGGAAGCTGAGCAGCGTGACCACGCCGCCGCCGATGGTGCGCTCCTGGATGCCCTCCACGCCCTTGAGGTTGAAGTCGAAGCGCCGCCAGCTCATGCTACGTATCTATCTGCTGCGGACCGATCTGCTCGGGCGAATAGCTGCTGAACTGTCCCTCGCTGTTCAACACGTCGACGGGCCAGTATGAGTAATTTAGCTAATCTTTATGAGTATACATGTAGTTTTGTGAATTCTATAACAAAGGGAAATCATCATACATAGAAGGTCTTACAATATTAATACTTGTAACTGGCAGTTGTGGAGTCGCATCATTTTCTGGACCCCGACCGCAAATGACAATGGGATCCGCTGGCCGTCGGCGCTGGATATGCGCGGCGGTGCAACTGGTGGCTCTGCTTTGTGTGTGCAATAGAGACATCCTTGTCAAGGCAGAGTCAGTTGGAACATCAGGAGTCGTTGAGACGAGCTACAATGAGATGGAGACGGAACCGCAAGAGGTGACGAAGACGACTGCCAAGGTCAAGATCACACGCACGCGTGTGGCAGCGACGATCGAGACGACGGCGTCCGTTGGAGACTTGGGGCGTGTGGTAGGAGGAAATATCGAGCAGTGCAGTCAGGGAGACGCCCAGTGCGCGGAAGAACAGGCCGATAGCATGCCGGAGCCGACTGGTGAGGAGTTATCGGAGCCCGTGGATGAGGAAGATGATCACCCTACGACTGCGACTACGACGACCACAGAGACAGCTACAGCCCAAGCCTCGGTGCTCACGCTGCCTGTAGAAGTCGCGACTCGGCATTTGGAAGAGATGCAAGCGCAGGTGCGCGAGTGGCTTCCGCATGTGAAAAAGGCGGTGGAGACCGTCGTGGCCGAGACGACCGCTGCGTGGGAGTCGCTTGTGGCAGCATGGAGAGCGTTCCACAGCGAATGCATCGTCATTTACGACCGGTTCTTCGCAGAGGCAGTGGCGACGCTGCTGTCGTTCTACCGCCAAGTCGCTGCTGTAGCCAGCGACGTCTACGCCGTCGTGAGCGCGTGGGTCGCCGTCGTGGTTCGCGAGGGCCGGGAACTCTGGGACACTCACGAGGAAGTGCGCATTGTGACCCGCCACTTCGTCGCCAGTGTTCTCATCGCTGCGTTTGCTGCACTCTTCTTCAGTCTCTACGTTGTCGCCGCGACTGTACCGGATGCCGTGGCGACGCTGTGGACCAGCCTCGACGACCTCACACGAGCCCAGCTCAAGATCGTGGCCGTGCTCGTGCTGTCGTTCGTGGTCTACCAACTGCGTGTGATGTGGTCGTTCTGGCTGCTGCTCGCTGCCATCGCAGGCTTCTACTACTGGTCGGGCCACGTCGTCGCCAAGGCAAAGCCAAGCTCCTCTAGCTAGGCATGAAGATTTGTTTATCGGTTCTTTAGAGAATAAATTAATTTTGGCTGTGGAGATTTTGTCTTCTAGTCATAAACCAATGACCACCGTCCCTCGAGCACGGACGCCCAACAGTGAGGCACTGGTGATAGCCTTGCAACCGCTCATGTGAAGTGTCAGCGCCTTCGCCGCCTTAGGCTTCGTCGCCATCACGGCCACCATGGTCACGTCTGTGAGCTGAGTGCACCACACGAGCTTGAGCTGGCGCAACCGCTCGCAACCTTGCACGAGATCCACGACACCCTTGTCGGTCATGTTCATGCACCACGAGAGATTCACGCACTCGAGTTGCTTGCCGTACGAGCCCAACAGGGACACGCCGCGGTCCGTCACGAGCCCGCAGTTGTTGAGATCCAGTGTGCGGACGCGAGGACACATGCTGATGAGTGCCTCAACGCCAGTGTCCGTGATCTCCATGCAGTGGCTGAGCTTGACTTCTTCTAGGTATCGACATTGTGACGCCAGTGCGAAGATCGTGCGGTCGGTCACTCGCGACTGCGTGAGATCAATGGCACGGAGAGAACGCGGCAACACGGATCGAGGACTCGTCGACGGGTCGGTCAGATCAATGAGAAAGGCAGCGTCCGAGATGTCCATGAAGGAAAGCGTCAGGCGCTGCAAGTCGGACGCTGTGAGCAGAAGCTGGCGTATGGCTTCGCTCGGGATGCGCTTACAGCGAGAAAAGTTGATATCCGTGAGCGTACGACACGTGAGCACGAGGTACATGACGAGGTCGGCAGTGAGTTGCGAGCAACGTGCGAAGCTGATGGTCCGCAGCGTTGTGCAGGCACGCAGTGTGAGCGACGGCGAGTAGTCGGGCTGGAAGGCAGCGTCCGTGATGTGGCGGCAGCCGTCGAGACGCAGCACTTGCAGCGACGGACAACCGTGGAGCACGGCACGCACGACCGTGTTGTTGACCTGTGCGCAGTTGGAGAGGTCCAGGCACCGCTGCAGACACAGAGAGACACAACAAGAGGGTGTCAGAAAGGCGGCGAGAAGGCTGAAGAAATACAGAAAGGCAGCGACATACCAACTGCGGACAGCGCATGGGGATGAGGCGCAAGATCGAGTTTCGGATGCTTGTGCAGCCTTCTAACCGCAGCACAAGACGCGCGTGCGTGAAGAACGTCGCGAGGCGGTCGTCCGTGATCGTGTTGGTGAGCACCATGCGCTGCAACAGGTCCATCACCAGCTCCTCCGGCAGGCGGCTACAGTCCATCAAAAGTCCATCTCTGTCAGCCCCCTCCAAATGCTTGATAGGGAACCGGAGTATCACAATCGAAACTCACCGGACGAGCGAGTAAAGCGCGCGTGGCGGCGCGTCCACGGCCAGCGCGTTGACGCAGCACTGGACGAGTGACGGCACGCCGGAAAGGCTGCGGCAGGAAAGGACACCAGCATTCATGGCGCTGGCGTGGAGGTAGGAGTGACGCTATTGGGAGTGCGGCTGAGGTGGGCTGTTGAAGTATGCGTGTGGGGAGGTGTGTCCGCCGCCGTCGCCAAAGGATGCACGGGTGGGGCGAGTGGACGAATGCGGCAAATTATCGAACAGCTCCTCACGTTTCTAGCGTTCCCCCGCACGAGTGCCACTGCCTGTGGACCACCAACTGCGATAGTTAATGATCCCTTTTAAAGCTATCAGGACATAAGGTGGATGATTAGTTGTGAGAGGTCAAATGGGTCACTAATGGCTGATAACGTGAGTGTGGGTCTGCTGGGATAACGGCCCTTGCATGGCGGGCTCACCACCGCCGATGGAAACTTCTTGTCGTGTGGGCTTCTCTCTCTGAGTATGCATGGATTGGTGGTGTCTATTACGAGGCTTACTCAGCCCTGCGTGAGCGACAGGTACGAGTTCCACCAGAGCGCGACGCAATTGCCTGTTTAACACAGAACAGAGGTTAGATGGAGCCGATGAGTTGAAGAGCTCGAGAGAGGACGCACCCCAGAGCACACGGTACTGCGGCGGCACGTAGTGGAACGAAAGCCACTGTGTGACAGTCCACACGCGCAGGTTCATCTGCAGCGCGCCCCAGTAGATCTTCTTCAGGGTCTCGACTGACGCCTTCGGGCTCGAGCCGCGCATCACACCGAGCTGCACAGAGAGATCATACAGGTCAGCCAGTGCTGGATCCCAACAGAGTTCGACAAGACTCACGGAGAAGAGCGTGAAAGCGAGGAATGGCGGCGTGACGATCAATCGATCAAGAATGAGCTTCTTGTTGGCCGTCTGCAAATGGAGCCACTCACGAGATCAGCCCACCAGCTATACCACCGTCATGATCATGCAGCCACACGTACCAGCTTCTGCTTCGTGAACTGCTGCTTTTCCAGGAAGAGGTACCAGAAGTGGAACACTGGACCGTTCACGAGCGCGCCAAACGTGAAGAAAGCCAGCACTTGGCGGGGCGAGAGGCCGCGTAGCGTCTTGTTCTTGAGCACATGACCTGCCATCCACACGTGCATCAGCATGTCTGCCATCCCATTCACTGCACAATACCCACAGCAATCGTACCAATGACTTCACCGAGCGCGCCGACGCATCCGGACGTGAGAGACTTGGTGCGAAGCGGGTTGGTCGCCAGAGCGAGTTGGTATTTCTGCATCACAACACAGTCACGCCGCGTGAGGGTCTCCACTACCACAACTGTCATTGCGCATGCATGGGCAGCTCACCTCCCAGGCCGTCGCCACCATGGTGCTTTCGTTCCGTTCTGTGGTTGGTGATGGAAAACTGCGTCTGCGCCGCTCACCTTCCGCTGGGCGAATGGCTTCGTCGGGATGATTGTGCGTTCAGACTTGCATTCACCCACCTCATTAAGTTCGTATTCGGTTTTAAGAGGAGTCATTTTGTCCACAGCGTACTTAACAAGAGATGGCTACATTTGTGACAAATGACGCTCTGGACGGGATGACTCTTCCGACATGTAAGCAGCTCAGCTTATGCACGCGGCGGCGCGTGTGGAGTCCACAGTGGACTCACCCACAGTGGCAAGTTCAAGCCAGCGGCTGAGTGCCACGTCCGCGAGCAGACGCGCCACGCGGTGATCGCCAGCGAAGTCTCCTCAATGGGGGCGAGTCCAACGGACGGCGTGCATGGGACAGCGCCGCTGTCACAGCGGCGGCAGCAGGCGCTTCTCCAAAATGGAGTGTGGAGACACTGGCGCTCGACAGTCGACTGGAGTGAGCAATGAAAATGGAATGCGATCGAATGGGACTTGTGTGGCAATGATGGCAGAGCGAGGGCGTGTGGTTTACTGTTACTACTTCACAGATCTAAGGTCTCGCTCTGCATAAATATTGGTGTTCCTTGGCGTGCTTCATGGGCTTTGCACGACAGGTCGTCTAGTCTGCCTCAGGTCCTGGTCCTATGCTACACAGATCTATTCGGACAAACAATGCGGTGGGAAGCTCACTCTTGCTGGAGACAAACTTCAGACGGGCTCTTCCGCATGGGCAGCGCTGGTGACGCCGGCGAAGTTGACGAGCCAGAGCCTGGAGCCAGGGCACCAGGCTTGGTTGGCTGTGGCGCTGGCGTCCTTTCTCGCTCGGTGATGCGCTGAAGTGAGTACACGACGAGCGACTTTTCTTGGTGGAACTCGCGACTGGTCTCGGTCTTCCCGAAGTCGATCACGAATGCCAGCAGCTTCTCTCGGTTGCGCACCAGGAGCTGCTCCACCTCGGCGGACTTGTTCGGGTTAGCCACGAAGATCTTGAACACGTTGTACGCCTCCATGCGGAGCGCCTGGCTGGGCTCACGCAGCAGCATCATCAGGAGCTTGAGGTTGTTGCGCGACGCCACGTATCGCTGCATCACGGAGAAGTTGACTGGATCCAGAAGCAGCTCTCCTAGCAGTTGCAGCGTCTGGCGCTTGGTCACGTAGTTGGTAGAGTCGAGCAGGCTGTTGAGGAGCCCGAAAATGCGGTCGAATGACTCGGCCAGACACGTGACAGTCACCGTCTTGTGGGCACGCAGCACCTTCGTGATATTCCGGAAGGCGTCGGCGGAAATGTCAAAGTTCGAGTTGGTCTTGGTGACCTTGAATAACGTCTCGAACTCCACAGGCATCTCGTTCAGCAGCAGCAGCACGAGCGTCTGGTGCTCGAGACAGTCTCGCAGCATGGACCCGCAGATCAACGCCGTGTGGTGGTTCTTGTACCCGTCCACCAGCCACTTGATGATGTCTGGGCGGTCGGCAACGTACTCGATGAAACCCTGGAAGCCGTGCACCGTCATGGCGCGGAACACGTGGCCCACGTACTTACGCGTCTCGAACGTCATCACACTCAGCACCTTGGGCATGAGCGTCTTCTCCAGCACGCGGTAGCGCAGCAGCAGCTCGGCCATGCGGTTCATCTTGCGCTCGCGCTCAACCTGCTCCTCATCCCAGGCCTGGAAAATACTGCGGATCTTGGCCCAGAGCAGCTCGAGCTCCTCCGGAATCGACTTCTCGGTCTTGTCCACGGGCTCGGGCGGCTCCTCGTCGCCACTGTGGTCGCTCGTCTCGCCTTCGTCCGGACTCGCGCTGTTGCCGTTGCCATCGGCGTCCGCCGCATCCCCCGAGTCTATCCGCGCGCGGCCGTCGGGCTTGGCGTCCACGCGTCCGCCAATAGCCGCCGCTACGACTGGCGCGACCGCCGCATCGCCACTGTCGCGTGTGGCCTCGCTGCTCTTGGGCGCGAGCGCATCATCGAAATTCTCCTCCGGGAAGAGCTTGGCCAGCAGCGCGTCCACCTTGAGCACGAGCTCCTTGGAGGGCTTCCGTCGCGACCAGAAGAACGCGTTCATGCTCGAGTCAGTCGGTTGGTCTGTCTATCTGTGTCTGTGTACTGTCGTGGAATGAGAAGCCGCAGGTCGCGTAGCCTTGGATCTCTGCGTGCCTCTGTCTGTATGGAAGATGATGGGATGGAGGCGGGCGTGCGTACCAAGCGCGAATGATTCCTCACGCACGCGGGTTCCATTTCCATTGACAAGTTGCCGGTTCTCATTGGGCAACATCCCTACCCGAAAGAAGCAACTACATGCTACAGTACGATTGGCAGAAATCCGATGCCGCCGATATGCCCTCAGGGCTAGGGCGGAAACATCAAAACACTGTGACTGACGTGAGATGGTCGATAGGGTTCCGAACTTGACTTGGCGATTCCGATGTGAAGGGATAGGTGAGATAGACTTGCGTGGGATGGAGGGTAGGGCTGCGCACGCACGACATTGCGACAGTTCAGGATTGTTGGCGACACATTTGTTCGTTTTCTGGTACACCAGCGACCATCGAGGGTAGGGATAGTGAAACCCTATTCGGCGTTTCGGTCTTGGCAAGTCGGCGAACATCAGTCAAAAGTGCACCTACGTGCACGTCTTGACGAGCCGACAACAGACCTGTAACCCATCCTTTGCCCTAACCCGCTGACGTGTAACCTTCGAAAGGACACGAGCAACCTTCGCGAAACGTGCATGTTGGCAACAAAAGCCACCAAAACAGCACGCATGTTGAAGTTGGTTTTGTTGGCGAATCCACCAACTCTCTCGCCAACCGCCAACGTTTCAGCACATTTCCACCCACGTGCCGCACGACGGAAGTTGAAGCAGCACCATGGGGATGCTTCGCGCAAGGAAGCATGCGATTGTGGTGGTGCTGCCGCTGCCGTTTACGAGCCCGCGCGACGTCCAGGAACGGTAAGCGCGCGTGTTCTCCCCTCCCCTCCTCGTGCCGACGACGACCGCGACTAATGCGTACGCTGGCCGACAGCCATGTGACTGCGATGCAGCGCGTCACGCGTGAGTATGTGACGCTGGCGCAGCGTCTGCAGCCGCACGAGCACCTCGGTGGCTGTGGCGGCGACAGCTCCATCGAAGCCACGCGGCTGGTGGTGTCGCTGACCGCGTTCGTTGGTAATGGCGCGGACATGGCGCGGGCGGTGGCCATGAGCGCCCACGCGAGCCACGCGCCGCTTCAACTCGTCGCGAAGCTTGAAGAGGAGGTCAAGAAGTGGCGCCGGCGACGAGATGGAGAGGAGGACGATAGCGGATCTCGGTGCGGTGCCTTCGTGGCGCTGCTGGAAGACCTCGCGACGCAGCGCTTCACTGTGTCGGTGCTGTCACCGGCGGACGCATTGCCCGTGGCAGCGGATGGAGAATGGGCTAGCGCACTGCGGAAGCAGACCAAGATCCAGTTCGTGCTGCTGCGTGACGAAGACGAGCAGAGCGACGTGGCGTCGGCCAACATGCTGCTGCTGCTGCGCGCCGTCAAGAGCTGTGGTGGTCGGCAGTGCTCCATCCGGCAGGTTGAGGACTGTGAGGTGGAGTTGGAAGGCGTGGTGGTAGGATGCATGACGCTGAGTGGGCTGATGGGAGGCGCTAATGAGGGAGAGTGTCACAGAAGGAGTGGCTCCACGCCGCCGTGCCGATCGCACGCGCGACGCTATCGCTGCGCGAGGGCGACCGGCCAGTGGAGATGGAGGTCCGAGCCAACTTCATGCTGCTGGACCAGTCGGACGGCGTGCTCTCGTCGACGACGGCGCTGCCCAGCCACTTGAGCAGCCTCACGCTCGTCCACTTCGTGCCGTTGGCATCTGTCCATCCAGCGCTGCTGATGGGCTGTCCGCTGCGAGCCTCCGCGGCGGATGCAAGCAGCATCCAACTCCACGCGCTCGGTCGATTCTTGCGCAACCAGCGGAGTGGAGCGTTGGTGAGAAGCTCTCGAGCAGTAAGGGTATCTTGGTGGAGTACAGGCCTTGTGAGGATGGGTGACTGATGCTTGCCAACGACGGCGCTGCTGATTCAGGACGGAAGCCGCGTCTTCTATCTTCTTGTCGCGAGTGCTACAAAAGTTGAAGGCATACTGCTGATGTATCGAGTGGCGGCGGCGGAGGAGATTCTCCTCCCAGAGGTGGAGATTGAAACGAGTGACGGAGGCTCCCGGTCGCTGAATGACGAGGAGGAACAACGCGTGACCAGCAAGATCGAACGGCTGCGAGCGCTACCGATGAGAGACTTCAATCCGTTTCGGAACCGGTCGGGTGTGCTGACAACCGCGTCAGCGTCGAAGAGCAGCTCAGAAGCCCCTCCATCGAAGCGAGGTCAGAAGCCAGCCACGACAACGAGTCTCTCCGTCACAGGCAGTTCGGCGCGAGGCTCGCTGTCTCCTTCGACAGCGAGAGGTCTGCCGCTGGCCGTGACTAGCTCCACAGGGCCGAAGCAGAAGCGGCGACTGTGATTGAAGCCACAAGGCACACGAAAGGCATCAGAGGAAGACGTTTGCATGGGTAGGAAGGTGGATATTCATATTCACACGTAGCAACATGCAAGTCTAGACGGTGACCATTTGTCGTCGGTTCGGGTTCTTCTGCAGCTTGTGGCTGCGTCGGTCGAGACGCTCGCGGTGCTTGTCGAACTGGTGGTTCTGTCGCTTGATCTCGAGAATCGTCATGCCGCCGGCAATGTTCTGCGCGCATCCACATCAACAACATCAGCACCACCCCATTGAGACACATCACCATCACTACCAAGCCACGTACGTTTCGTCGCTTCATGAAGTTGGCCACGAAAGCCGTCGACAGCGCCGTGCTGCCGGCCGCAGCGTCCACACCCGCCAACTGGTACGACAGCAGCAGCCGCTCCTTGGTCGCGGCCGCGACGGACGCACGCGTGTCCTCAGGACGGTACTTCTGCTTGTAGTACCGCCGGAACTCGCGCTGGCCGATGCGACGGCCGCTTGGCAGCACCAGCTCACCCGTCTCGGACACGCCGAGCGAGTACTCGTCGTCTTCCTCCTCGCTCTCTTCCTCCTCCTCGCTCTCCTCCACGACCTCCTCGTCCTCGTCGACCTCAGCCTCACTGTCCGTCTCCCACTCGGCCTCCTCACCGGCTTCATTCGCGAGCTGCGCCAGCTTGGCCTTCTTCTCCTTCTTGGTGTACTGCGACGAGAAGTCGTAGAAGTCGAGCAGCTCCTCCATGTCCTCGTTCTCTTCGTACAGCAGCTTACAGTGCGACAGCGCCGTCATGTGCTTCTGGACGTCCTGGTAGTTGCGGAACGACTTGCCCTTGCCGTTACAGTACAGACAGAAGTGGCCGACCTTGACCTTCTCGGCCAGGTACCCCACGAGACCCTCCAGGTCCACAAGGTACTCGACGTCAGGCACGAAGAAGCCGTGCTCCTTGAGCATGTGCGACAGACACGAGTCCAGGTCCTCAGCGCGGTGCGAGCAAAAGATGCAGTCCTCCTTGTCGAGTGGAACGGTTTTCTTGTACTCCTCGAGCGACATGGTCGGCTCGCCGGCGTTCTCCTCGTCTTCCTCTCCTTCTTCCGCCTCGGCGTCGGCGTCCTTCTTCTCAGCGGCATTGACATCCACGAGCTCGAGCTTCTTGGTGATGGTGGCCACGGCGGGCGCGTCCTGCGGTAGCTTCTTGGCATTCGCGAGGTGCTTCTTGCTGGCCAAGTGGTTCTCGTAGGCGTTGGCGTTGTTGTAGGCCTTGTTGCAGGCCACGCACTTGGTGAGCGTCTTGACGCCGGCCTTGGCCATCTCCTCCTTCTTCTTGAGCTGCTTCTGCTTGGGGTCGTTCTCCACCTGCGCCGCCTTCTCGGCCACCACCTTCTGCATGCGGAAGTTGAACTGCTCCTCCGTCACGGGCGGCAGCTCCACGACCTTGCGCTTGAGGTTGTAGCGGTGCCAGTCGCTGCGGAAGTGCTCCTTCTGCTCATTCGGCGTCACGAACTCCAGGCGACACGCCGTGCACGTCCACATCCTGCTGCTCTCTGTCTCTGTCTGTCTCTTGAGGGCTCTACGTAGATTCACACACACACGGAGGCCGCGTCGAGGAGATACAGGCAACAAGCCAAATGGAGCTGCTCGCTACTGCTGGTGATGTGATGACGTTGCTTTTGGTTGGTAGCCAACCGAACCAGAGCGCACCCAAACCAAACCAAACCCACCCACCCAAAATAAACATACTAACCCATCCCAGAGGCAATCTCCTTCGTGCAACATCCCAACAACTGAAGAGGTTGCGCGAAGGTCGCTCGACTGTTTGCGTCACTCCTCACCAACTGCAATCGGTCACTGGCACCGCACATGCGCCATTGACGAATCGCCTTCTTGGTGCCTCTTCCTTCGTCCCCACAATGCTCCGACGCGTGGTTTCCGGTGCGGCGGCGCGTGCGCGCGTGCCCGTGCGCCACATGAGCGTGGACTCGCGCCGCAACGCGGCCTTCGCGGCCTGGAACGACGCCGACAAGCTCTTCTTCGAGCAGCTCCTCACGCCGGCGACCGTGCTCTCGGACCGCGACGACACGGCGTCGTACACCACGGACTGGCTCAAGAAGTACAAGGCGCGTGGCGAGCGCCAGCTCGTGCTGCGGCCCAAGACCACGGAGCAGGTCTCGCAGATCCTCAAGTACTGTAACGAGCGCAAGCTCGCGGTCGTGCCGCAGGGAGGCAACACGGGCCTCGTGGGCGGCTCCGTGCCTGTCCACGACGAGATCGTGCTGTCGCTGGGCGCCATGAACAGCGTGCTGTCATTCGATGAGATCTCGGGCATCGTCGTGGCCGAGGCCGGCTGCATCCTCGAGAACCTCGACAACTACGTGGCCAAGCACGGCTACATGATGCCACTGGATCTCGGCGCCAAGGGTACGTGCCAGATCGGTGGCAACGTGTCCACGAATGCTGGCGGCCTGCGACTACTGCGCTACGGATCGCTCCACGGCTCCGTGCTGGGCGTGGAGGCCGTGCTGGCCGATGGTACGATCCTCGACTGCCTTTCTACGATGAGAAAGGACAACACGGGCTACGACCTCAAGCAGCTCTTCATCGGATCGGAGGGCACGCTCGGCGTCGTGACGAAGGTGTCGGTGCTCACGCCGCCTCGTTCGTCCTCCGTGAACGTTGCGCTGCTGGCGTGTGAGGACTTTGAAGCCGTGCAGCGCGTGGTCGTGCAGGCCAAGCAGCAGCTCGGCGAAGTGCTGTCCGCCGTCGAGTTCCTCGACCGCCAGTCGCTGGACATGGTGCTCTCGCAGCAGGACTGGACCAAGGATCCGCTCGAGACCAAGTCGCCTTTCTACGTGCTGATCGAGACCTCTGGCAGTAACGCCGCCCACGATATGGAGAAGCTCGAGGCGTACCTGGAGGAGACCATGGGCAACGGCACCGTGGTGGACGGCACGGTCGCGCAGGACGCCCAGCAGGCGCGGAAGCTGTTCATGATCCGTGAGGACATCACGCTCGCGCTCAGCGCTCGTGGCTACGTGTACAAGTACGATGTCTCGCTGCCCATCACCGAGTACTACAAGATCGTGGAGGAGACCCGCGAGCTGCTCGCGCCGCTGGGCGCGGAGGTCACGGGCTACGGCCACCTGGGCGACTGCAACCTGCACCTCAACGTCTCGACGCTCGAGTACGACGAGCGCGTCTTCAAGGCGCTCGAGCCGTTTGTCTTCGAGTGGACATGTACGTTTGCTTGTGGATGTCGTCATGGCAACTGAGATATGATACTGATGCCACTGTGTGTGACTGTAGCCAAGTACCGCGGCAGCATCAGCGCCGAGCACGGCATCGGCTCACACAAGCCGGACTACCTGCACCTGTCCAAGTCCAGCGGCGCCATCAAGCTCATGCGCCAGATGAAGCAGATGATGGACCCGAACGGCATCCTGAATCCGTACAAGGTCATCCCGGAGGCCGACCACGAGTAACCCAACCAACCACGCAGGCGTCAATAGAGCATCTACTAGTGTACGTATGTAGCCGACCCACTGGGTTACGTGGCAGTTAGTTGCCTGCGTCCGCCCTACTGCTCGTTCTCTACTTGTTCCTCTTCCTCATCGTCTACGTCGTCTGCGTCGATGGGCTGAGCGAGACTCAGGTCGATGTACGGGATGCGCACGCCGCCCAGGATGCGCTCGGGCAGCTCGTCCTCGTGCTCGCCCTGGACAGTGATGAACACGTCCACTTCAATGTATGTGGCCCAGCTCTGGCACAGCGAGCCGATGTAGTGGGCCACAGTGGACGACGACACGTCTAGGTCCACTTCCACGTAGTTGGCGCTGCGGAAGTAGTGCTGCGTGAGCTTCTGGCCCGTGAGCGCGGGGCGGCTCTGCACGAGCTGGTTGAGGATCCACGGCGCCTGCGTGAAGCTGGGGATGAGCTTGAAGCGCTTGTCGCGGAACTCCCGGTCCTCTTCGTCCACAAAGCGCCGCAGAAGCCGGTAGAACTTGGCGAGATCATCCGCTTCCTTATCTTCCTCGCCCTCCTCCTCGTCCTCCTTTCCATTCTGCGCATACTTCGGCACGAGCCAGTAGCTCACGAGGCTCACGTTGTTGGAGTCCGGCAGCTCAATGTTCAGCACGAACACGAGCGCGTCGGGGAACGTCTCTTCACAGTAGCGGATGACGCTCGCGTGGCCTTCACGCTGCAGGTCATAACGCGCGATGTGGTGGCGCCTTTCCGGCGTGCGCGTGGTCCACAGATCAAAGTGCAGCAGCCGCGCCACGGCCTCGCCGGCGGGCACCTTGAGCTGGTCGTTCATATAGTCGCGGCCACGCACAGGCACATCGCTGCTGCTGGGCTCGCTCCACATCGTGCGCAGCTCTGGCGGCGTGGTCGCCGTCGTGAAGTCGGGAAAGGCGGCGTCGTTTGGAGCAGCTGGCGACTCGCAGCTCTCGGCCAGCGCGAGCGCCTCCAGGTCGCCGCTGAGCGCGCCACTGACACTGGTGCTAGCGCTGAGCTCTTCGTTCTCGCCGCGTGACATGGTGAAGAGGACGATCGAAGCCTTGGAGGAAGATGGCGGATTGATGAGGTGCGTGCGGTGCTTGGGGATCCCGCACAACCCCTGGTCGCTGGAAGCGCATCAACATCCGCGAAGTAAGCAGCCACACAAGAGATGAAACCCGGCTTTAAGGACATGAGATCAGTTTTGTGGCAGCTTGGCCGAATTGAAGACCAAGCTGGATGGTTAGTCAACCCGAGTATAACGAGGTTGAGGTTGTTGTGGCAAAACTGAGATGAAAGAATATAATTATAGCCAATGAGATCTCTCATAACAATGTTATTGTCCAATCAAAAGCTTTTATTTTTCATGCAATCATGTTTCTCCGAATCAAAATATGACCATTGCGAGTGACACACAGCTTGAAACGGATGCCGCTCACTCTATTGCTGCATTTGCATCAGGGTGACAGCGCTTGTGAGTGAGGATGCCGGACATTGGAGGCGGTGGCGGCGGCGGTGATGACGCCGTGCCTGGCGACGTGCTGCTGGCCAACTCGTCGTCGTTCGCGAATGCGTTCCGTCTGCTGGAGCAGTACTTCGAGGCCGACATGCTCACGCTCGAGCAGATGCAGTTCCACAAGGACAAGTACACCAAGCTCAACACGTTCGTACTGGACACGTACAAGCATGAGAGGTCGCTGCTCAAGCAGGCCAAGATGCTCAACACGGAGCTGCTGAGTGAGAAGATCACGGTCGAGAAGCAGTCGATCCGCAAGGCCGAGGAGCTCGCGGCGCTCATGTCGGTGGAGAAAGACAAAGAAAAGGCCATGAAAGAGCTGGCAGAGTGTATCGATCGAGACGCCGTGCTCACGTTCGAGATCACGGAGCTCCAGCGCGAGCAGGTGGATCTCTTGAGTCAGAAAGAGGAGATTTTAGACGCCCACGCCAAGCTTGTCGAGCCGGAAGTGCGCAAGCTGACTGAAGAGATTGCAAGGCTGAGCGAGGAAAACCACCGCGTGGACAGCGAGATCACCAAGGAGCACCAGCGCCGCAAGGACTTGATGGCGCGACTCGAGTTCCTCAAGACGGAAAACACCAAGCTCGAGAGCAGCGTGGCCAGTGAGCTGAAGCACTTGCACCAGGTGCAGAACGACCCAGAGCGGTTGGAAAAGCAGGCCGACGTCGTGCAAAAGGCCGTCACCAATTTGGAACGAGAGATCCACAAGGCCACGGAGCGACTGAGCGATGTCAACGCGACGCTCGATGAGCAGAACGCCAAGCTCAAGGAAGCCGAGGACGTCCAGAAAGAGCTGCTCCACAAGCTGGACGTGCACCGGGATACGATCGACCAGCGGCAGCGGGACGTGGACCACGTGACGCTGCATCTCCGCGACGAGCAGAACACGCATGTGGTGCGACTGAGCGAGAAGACGCGGCTCGAGATGGCGCAGAAGGCGCTGGAGATGACGCAGCGACGCGAGAACGAGCGCGTGGCCAAGGACCAGAAGGATTACGACAAGCTCAAGCGAGAGCTCAAGAAGAAGATCGCGCTGTACGACACAAGCCGCGCACTGCTGCCCAACTTGAAGGCGCAGGTCGTGGATGCGCACCACCAGTTGACGGCACTGCGAGCCGAGAACAAGAAGAAGACACTGGAGCAGCAAGACGTGAAGCAGCAAGTGGACGTGCTCATCGCGCGATTCCTCAAGCAGGAGAATGGAGAGAAAGTGCAGACCGACGAGCTGGACGCTATGGCGAACCAGGTCTCGTCGCTGGAGGACGAAGTCGCGCAATGGGTCGGCGAGGAGAACAAGCAGCGTAAGCTCGTGTCGCTGCTGACGGCGCAGCGAGAGATGAAGGCCCGCGAGGCGGCGTCGGCGCTCGAGGCCGAGCGGCAGACGCAGCAGGAGCTCAAGATGAAAGAGCTCGTGATCTTCGACCTGGCCAAGAAGTGGAACGAGACCAACAACCACCTCAAGGAGTTCTCGGCGCTGTACGACGTGGTCAAGAACGAGCGCAACAAGTACGTGAACCTGATCCAGGCGTCGTCGCAGGCGCTGGCCGAGATGAAAGAGAAGATCAAGATCCTCCAGAACGAAGTCGAGGTGCTGCGGAACGAGTCGCTGGCCAAGGACAAGGCGCTGGGCAAGGAGCGGCTCGCCCATAGTACAGCCCAGTGCTCGCGGGACTCGCTGCGTCTCGACACCAACAAGTGTCACGACTTGTACAGACAGAAGCAGGAGACTGTGGAGCAGCAGATCGTCGAGATCGACAAGCTCAATGGCATCATCACGATGACCGAGAAGGAGATGCTGCGGCTCAAGAAGAAGTACGAGCTGGCCGTGGACGCGCGCAACGCCACGGGCGTGCAGCTCATTGACCGCAATGACGAGCTGTGTATCTTGTACGAGAAGGCGAATCTCCAAGAGAAGGCTCTGAACGAAGGCGAAGTCGCGCTGACCCACAAGGACCAGGAGCTGCGGATGCTCAAGATCCAGCTCAGCGACCTGCAGCGGCAGCTCGAGAACGCGAGACGCCAGTTGCCGCATTTGCCTCAGCTCGCGCAGCGGATCCTGGAGCTGCAGAATGACCTGACGCAGGAGAAAGAGGTCACGGAGCTGCTGTGTCGCGACCTGGAGACGCCCAAGAACGGCGAGCGCTGGCGGGCGCTGGACGGCGACGACCCGGACGAGGAGCAGCTCCAGACCAAGATCGCGTTCCTGGAGACGCGGTACCACCGCAAGAAAGAGCAGCTTCTGGAGAAAGAGCTCGTGCTGGAAGAAGTCACGTCACTGTCCAACAAGTTGCGCACGCAGGCCAGCGAGCGGCGCGGCGAGACGCTCGAAGTCGCCAAGAAGGTCAATGACTTCCAGTCCAAGATCAAAGACACGACCAGGAAGATGATGGCCGTGGTCTCGGAGCTGTCCATGTACCAGGCCACAGCCATGAAGCTGCAGCAGGAGAAGCACGACGCCATGGTCGAGGTCGAGGACGCACGACAGCGGTTTGAGACTGGCGACGTGCCCAACGTCTACTGCGAGCAGCAGCTTCTAAGGCTCCAGAACCAGAGACTCCGTGACGACGAGCAGCGTATGGCCAAGCAGCAGGCACGAGCCATGGCGCAGCACGCACAGAACTTCCCCACGCAGCTCACGTACACGACCGCCGAGCCGCGGCCGAACGCGTATATCCCCGAGGAGCTGGGCATCCCCAAGCCGTACGGCCAGCAGGCTCCCTTCAAGCCCACGCAGCCTGGCACGACCATGCGCCACATCCGCCTGCCGCAGAAGCGAGACATCGAAATCTAATCAGTCGCTCTCAACACAAATACATGTATCCAAACACAGCACACCTGAGCTACGTCGCGGCGGGCTTGGCGTCAGGGTTGCCCGTGATCTTGTTGAGTTTGTCTTGGGCTTTGCGTAGCCGCCCGTCGAGGCTCAGGTTCTGGGACATGGCGTCCATGAGCTCGCGCTTGGTCTTGTCGAAGCGCTGCTGCAGCTGCTGCATCTCCTTGTCGTAAAAGCCCGTGATCTCCGCTTCTTTGACCTGAGCTGCCTGCACGCACACCTCCATCTCGCTCTGGAGCCGTTCGATCGTCGCCTTGGCGGCGTGCAGCGCCTGGTCCGTGGCGTCCAGGCGACTGTACGCGCTCTCGAGCTGCAGCTTGGCCACCGCCAGCTCGTCGATGCTCTCTCGAGCCCGCAACTCGGCGCTCACCTTGTCCTTCTCGAGCGTCTTCACCTGTGCCTCGCAGTGCTTGGCGAGCGCACACATCTCGTGTCTCGCGCTCATGGCGATCATCACCAGCTTGTCCTTGCGTACGTTTTCCTTGCTCAACAGCGCCACTTTCTTGATCTCATCGCCCAGCAGCGACGCCACGCGGTCGCGTTCCAGCTTGAGATCGTTCTCCTCCAGCTCGTGGGTGGCGACGGTCTGTCGGAGCGTCTTGTACATGTTAGTGAGTAGCTCCACGTTGAGCTTGAGCGCCTCGAACGCCTTGGCCATCGTCAGCACGGTCTCCTCCAGCTTCTGGATCTTGGGCACGTACCACTTCTTCTCGTTCATGTGGGCGCGCTTCTCGTCCTCATACTTGCGCTGGAGATGCGTGAGGTCGTCTTCCAGCTGGGCGTTTGCAATCGCGAGCTTGGCCTGCGTGTGCTTGAGCTCGCCGTGTTCGCGACGCAGCTTCTGCAGTGCGAAGTTGACTTCATCCAGCGACGCGCCTGGCCCTGCAGGCGTCAGAGCGTTGGAAACGGACGACTTGCGGCCGTTAACCACTCCTTCTGCTGCTTGACCCAGTGGCGGTGGTGCCAAAAGGCCGGTAAATGCATCGCCACCCCCACTTGCGAGTTGGTTGTCGGCTCCGGAAGCTGCTCCTTGACTGGACTCACGTACCTGAGGAGACGCCGCCACACTGGGCACCAAGCCGCCACGGATACGAGCCTTGATCTCCTTTTGCTGGTCCATGAGCCCCTTCGCGAGCCGCAGATACAGTTGGACATCCCATGATGCGAGCAGCTCCCTATCGTCTGCCTCACCCTCGGCACCAACCCCTCCCGCGCCTGGGAACCCCATCTCGAGCTCGAACTGCTTCTTCTCCTTGATCAACTGCTCCGAGATCTTGCCCTTCAGCTCGCCCCTCGCTTCGAACAGCTCCACGACCATGGCCGCCTGGACGTCTATGCGGCCGCTCTTCTCGACCTTGATCGATTTGTCCACCAACTCGCTCTGCGCACGGACTTCCTCATCCAACGCCTCCAGCAGCGCCATGAACTCCTTGCTGACATCGCGTCGCGCGTGCACCCACGCCAGCCGAAACTCCTGCAGCATGCGGATATCTGACCGCAGACACCGCATTTTGGCGCTGAGCGAGTCGTCCTCCTTGGGCTTGGTCTCGCTGTCGCGCGACAGCACCTGCGCCTCTTTCGACCGCAGCGCGCGACTATTCTGCAGCTGCAGGTCGATGTGCTTTGCCAGCGCGTTCACGTCCTCACGCCAGTTGATCGCACGCGTGGCGAGCCGCATCACGTCCTTGCGTGGGGCTGTGGCCGATCCACTTGATGAGCTGGTCGACTGGATCACATCCTCTTGGTGGCGTAGCGCCACTGCGATCTCATCGTTCAGGTCCTCGAACTTCTTGTGGAGCTCTTGCACTTGGAGCGAGTTGACTTCCATGGTGTCGGCGGAACTTGACTCTCGGTGGGACTGCGGCTCTTCGCGTTCCTACACACAGCACCACACGCATCACACACAAAAACATGGTTTCAAAACCGCGTCTACTCCTTAAATAATTCGCCTCGGACAGAGCAGGCGGTCGCAACCGCTGCCTCTTCACTCCGTTCTTTTTCCTCGCCTGCATGTTTTAGAACTTTCACGGGGCCGAGACTTCAAACTCGACGCACGGACGCACGAACAGAACTGAGCACGACCACGGCACATTCACGTCTTCTTTACAGGAACGACGACGAGCTGAACGACTCCAGGTCCTCGGTCAACGTGTCCTCGTGGTGCTCGGCCAAGTCTTCGTCCTGCAGGACCTTCTCCCTTTCAACTGCTCGGTGCGCAGCTCGCGCCCGCTCAGCTTCCCGAGCACGTTCTTGACGCACTCGCTCTTCGTGGGCTTCGCGTTGCGACACATCCTTCTCCTGCTTGCGGCGCTCCGCTTCCTCCCGTTCGCGCTCTTTGTCCTTTTCCCGTTGCTCCGCGTCACGTCGACGCTGCGCCTCCATCTCGTCACTCCGCTCCTTCTCCTTCTGCTGGATCTTTTGCTGCTTCACTTGCTCCATGGACCGTGCCGACATCCACAACGAACTCGTCGGGTTTTCCTCCGCGGGCAGCAGCGACTGGTCGCTTGTGGCTTCTTTTTGTGCGAGAAGGCTCCACGCACCCCGGTTCTCCACCCTGAGCGGCTCGCGCGAGCTCATCTCATCGCGGATCTTCTTCGCGGCGTCTACGATACGAACCGACGTGCGATTAGCCTTCCCGCATGCCAAAACCGACCACACTTGAACGTCATCACTAACCAGCACGAGCCGAATCCGAGAGTTGCGACAGCGATGCACCGCCAGACAAAACAGGAGACTGCACAGCATTGAGAAGAGGACCATGGCAACGAGCGGTTAATCGCCGGTCATCAACTCAACACACCGTCCGAAGAAGCATAGAGACCCACCCTTTGGAGAGGAGCCGCGCCGTCCGAGTCCGATTCACTGTCGCTGTCCGAGTCCGAGTCCGACGAATCCGAAGAGCTCGACGAACTGTCGGAAGAACTGTCGTCGGGCTTTGCCATCTCGACGTCTGGGGCTGCTGCGGCGCTGGGCACTGCCGGCACAACTTGACCATTACCGTCGATCATCGCGAGCTGGTTTTTCAACTGCTCTTGGCGCTGGCGAATGTTCACTGCAGCCACCTTGGCAGACTTCAGACGGTGCGAGACTGGCGCAGACTTGCCCGATTTGTTCGTCAACGTCGGTCGCTTCCGCTTTCGACCGATTCCGTTCTCCTGTAAACAAATGGCAACGTGCGTCAGTTAAAATTCATGACATGGCACACACACACACACGGCTTTTCCACTCACTCGAACGTAGCCTTCCAGCATGCGCAGACACCGCGTGTCAAAAGAGTTGATGTCGATCTCGACTTCATCGTTCTCGTTGGTCAGCTTCGACACAGGAACCGACTCGGCAATGATCTGCAGCACTCGGTTGATCTTCTCTTGCGGCAGTTGGCGGATGTCTTCGCTGAGTCGCGCTTTGTCGGCTTGCGTCATTGGCTCGTTCAGTTCTTCCTCCGTGAGATCTTCCATTTTGAACGGTCTGTATCCATCACGACACACGGAATCGTGAGACCACAAATACTAAAAAAACAACATCATCCACGAGGCAAAATGCGTACCTGGAAGCCGCCTTGGATGGCTTCGGCGTCACGACCCGCACCACAGGCTGCAGCTGCTCCAACGTCGCCTTGAGCCGCTCGATATCTTCCTTCAGAGACATTATAAGCTGGTTATCGTCTGCTGGCGCTCGCTTGCTGTTGCCCTTAGCCCCGCGTCCGCCCTTGATCTTCTTCGTCGAATGTGTTGGCTCGCCGCCCTTCCGCTTGAGCTTGATGATCGACGAGCCCGACGACGACAGCAGACTCGACGAGCGCTCCAGCAGTCGCTCCTTGGCTTGCTTGGCGTTCAGATTCTTGATTCGCTTCTCGAAATCTTCCGCCAGCTTGGCAGCGAAAATGTGCACTTGACTGTGGGCCGCGTTATACAGCATCGCGTTGTCAAACACGAGCCGCACGTGGTCGATAAATACGGAGACATCGTCGTAGAAACCGCCCTCCAGATTGTGTCGGATCGTTCCAAGATCCATCGGCTCCTTGATCACGTCAAAATAGTTGGGGATCCCGAGTGCGATCGGGTCCACAGGCATCAGGAACGGACCGGCCTTCGGGTTGGCCATGAGTCCCTTGAGGATCGCGTGGCACTTCTTCAGCACGGGAGACGCCTGGTCGTGGTCAAGCACGTTCTCGTCACGCAAATGCGCAGGCATCACGCGCTTCCGCTGGCCTCGACCGACGACAAACGGCGACGCCGCAGAGCCTTCCGATCCCAACGGTGTCGTCACCAATGGTCGCTTCACGGACAGAACGGGGGCAGGAGCTGCGATCGGCAGGGCCACAGCGGCAGGCGGTGGCAGTGCAATCGCAGCCTTGGTCGCCGCGACGGCAGGGGGCGTCACCTGCACGGCAGGCGCATTCACGAGCGGCGCGGCCTTGGTCTGGACCTTTGGCGCGGGCGCTGGTGGCTTGATGGCTGCTGCGGCTGCACGCGTTCGCTTGGGAGGCGGCACGCGCTTCTCGGGCTGCTTGGGCTTGTAGATCTTGTACAGACGCAACTCGCTCGTCTCCTTATCCAGCAGACCGACCAGCGAAAACAAGCCGAACCGGTTTTCGCCCGAGCCGCTCACGTAGAACTGCGAGGGCCGACTGGCGTCGTGCACGAACCGGATCTCGACACTCTTCTCGGTCACGGTCTGCGGCTTGCCCTTCACGGCCTGGATCTGGAAAAATCCACTGTACTTGCAGTCGAACGGCAGCGCCGACCGCACGGACGCGTCGGTCTCGTAGCCAATGTACGCGGGGTTCACAGAGTCAACCGCCGCGGTCTCCAAGGCCGACGACTTGGCCAGTGCACCGCCGTGAAACACTGGATGCACGCTGTCTGCGCCGCCCGAGGCCGCGCGGATGTACACGTCCTCGTCCGACTTCATCTCGAACGCGCTGGTCACACCGTTGCCGCCGAAAGCGGCCTCGGTCATGCCCCAGCGGCCGGCCCAGACTGCGCGCTTGTCCTGCACGTAGTACTTGCCCACTAGCAGCGGCGCATACTGCGCCACCTCCTTCGGCACGAGCTGCGCCAGCGCTGCCTGGATCGGCAGCGTCGTCATCGTCGTCGCCGTTGATGCTGCTGTCACGCCGTTACTCGTCGTGTCTATGTGGCCGTTGGCCTTGGTCTCTTCTGTGTGGTTGTTCATGCCGCCTTCGTCCTTGGCGGGCTTGTCGCCGCTCGCGTCTCCATTCATCTCGCTCGTCACGACATCCTCGTGGGGCTGCTGCGCTGTGCCGTTGAGTCTCGGGGCGTCGTGGGGCGGGGCGTGTGGCTGCGGCTCGACCATATTCCCGGTCGCCGCCGCTGCCTGTTCGCTCCTAGCTGGCGTGTGCTCTTTCTTCTCCGTGGTGTTGTTCGTGGCGCCGTCGTCCTCGTCGTCCGCGGGCAAAAACGCGCGGAATTCCGCCGCGACTTCGGCTTTCTCGGCGCGACGCGTGGACGCCGCGACGGGGTGGATGCAGGGCGCGGATGCCGATGCCGATGCCGCGGCCGCTGCGGAGATGGCGCTCAGAGATCGCGTCGCGGAAGGCGGCGTCGTCGTCGTGGTGGCCGGCGTGGGGCTTCCTCCTCACGAGCAGTTCGCAGGGGCAAGCAAATTCCAAACTGAAAGCAGAGTGATGGTCGGTCCAGACAGACCCCCTCTCGGAAGTGACGGCAGGCTGCGTCCGCTCCGGTCTTCGAAAGCCCAAGTGAAAGCAGAGAGCGAGTCGAAGGGGAGCGGAGGAGGAGAGGGGAGAGCTGCAGCCTTTCTTTTGGGACGGCGGAGGTTGCGGCTCTGGAGGGTTGGGGTGGCGGCGGTCGGTCTGGAACGCCACACACGGGGTGGGTTTTGTGCGGATTTTTTGGAAAATTGGCGTTTGAGACCTGCGAAGAAAAACCCTAACGCCCCCTCCCCCCTCCCCCGTGTGCGCTCGCTGCCCTCCGCTCAGTTTGAGCTGGCGGACAGGGAAAAACCTCAGGCTAACGGGGACATCCGACTACATAAAACCTCGACACAAATCGTGGAATTTGCTGGAAGAAATGATGATTAAACCTCGATTTTGAGGTGTGAACGTGACGTCAGGGACAGGTCTCTTGGCGGGAGGTATCGACTCTCGCAGGTCCTCTCTCCTCCGTCGGAATGAATGCTTCAGTAGAACGTCGAGAGGCTCGAACAAGCAGCCAAACTGAGATAGATCCGTCTCCATCCCCCACTCTCTAATTTTATACGCACTGGCGAGAACTGGCGTGAACGAGCAATAGTTTGCCAATAATCACCCCGCTTGGAGGGTTTTTACGCGTAAAAAGGGTCTGTTTCGGCCCTCGTAAAAACCCTCTTCAGTCCAATGTCTTGCAGGCAAGTGGCAAGCTGGTGGCAAGCAAAGATCCTGATCTCAGCGAGGCCGAGAGTGAAGGTCCTCCTGCAGTGTGCTGGTCGACCAGCGACAGGCAGATCTTTCCCCGCAGATGACGATGGATGATGGAAGAAGAAGACGGTGGTGATGGAGAGATGGAGGTTAACGACAGCCCCGCCGCGCGACGCCACCAGCAGCAGAATGGCGTCTGCATTACGCAATTGGGAGATGGAGGTCGAGAATAGACGCGTCTTGCGGTCTGGGAAGCCGAGGCGAGTGCGATGGATGAAACGAACTGGCGCTGGAAGCGGCGGGCGGTCGTTACGGAACCCCAGAGCCAAGCAGGAGCGATTCAGGAGCCTAGCGACGGCGAAGCTGAGGTTTGGCGACTCGGTCGGTCGGCGCGCCGTCTCGGAGCAGTGCGAACGGCCGTTCATGTTGCAGTAAATGGTGGGGAAGATCCTTGGGCTGTGAGATGAGATAGAGAGGTCCACCACTGGCGATGATGGTATTCAGTTCAGTTGCATTGGACGTTCAGTACAGTAGACTCATTGAGGATTCAAATGCTTCTGCTGCTGTGGTGGTTGATACACTAGGGATGCTTGCATAGAGGGCAGAACTGGTAGGCGCTGTCGTTTAGAGCTTCTCCTTGGTGGCGAGGTCGCGCACCATGTTCTTGTGGTGCGACTCGTTGGTGCCGCCTCCGATCTCGAGCAGCTTCGAGTCTCGCCAGAGGCGCTCGACATTGTACTCGCCCACGTAGCCGTAGCCGCCCAGCGTCTGGATCGCGCGGTCCGCGATGCGCTTGGCCATGTCGCCACAGTACAGCTTCACGCCGTCAGTATCCACACGGTTGCCCACCGAGTCGAGCTTGAGCTTGCTGCAACGAACACGAGCGTCAAGATCACATCCCACACATACAGACGAGTAGCAACTCAAGAGGCGACGTACCGAGCGGTGTCGTACACGTAGGCACGGCCAGCCATGTACTCGGCGTACGACTCGGCGATGTTCTTCTGGATCTGACCGTAGTGGTTCAGTGGGTTGCCGAACGCGACGCGGTCCTTGGCGTAGCTGTTCATGACTTCGATCGAGCGACGCGCGATACCCAGGCTCATGGCAGCGAGCGTGACACGCTCGATCTCGAGGTTGCGCATCATGCAGAGCACGGCACCGCCCTCCTTGCCGACGATGTTCTCCACTGGCACCTTGCAGTTCTCGAAGACGAGCTCGGCCGTGTTGGACGCACGCATACCACACTTGTCCTTGATGCGCTGGCCGAGCGAGAAGCCTTCGTAGCCCTTCTCAACGATAAACGACGAGAAGTCCTGCTTGGCCTTGCCCGAGTTGCCCGTGCGAGCGTACACGAGGAACGCATCGCCGAGCTCGTTGTCGTTCAGTGCGCCGTTCGTGATCCACATCCTGTTCCATCACACAAGATCAATAATGTTAGCGCCACAGTGGTGATTGTTTTCAAAGAGTTTCGCGACATACTTGGTGCCGTTGAGGATGTAAAACTTGCCACAGTCCGAGAGCTTGGCAGTCGTGCGCATGCCCAGGACATCCGTGCCGACCGACGGCTCGCTCATGGCCATGCCGCAGATCTTTTCGCCCGAGCACGCGCCTGGGAGGTACTTGGCACACTGCTCGTCCGACGCGTTGCGAGCGACGTTGTTGACGAACAGCATCGAGTGCGCGAGGAACGACAGACAGAACGCAGGGTCGCTCGACGAGAGCTCCTCGTGGGCGATCACCGCCGCAAGCGCGTCCATGCCCGAGCCGCCATACTTCTCCTGGGCGGTGATACCCAGAAGGCCGAGGCCGCCCAGCTCACGGAAGAGGTCGATGTTGAATTTCTCCTCGCGATCGTGCACAAGCGCCTACAAGAGCGAATCCATCCCAATCAGCACCCCACCACAGGAACGCCACTAGAGACAGGCAAACTGATGACGCACCTGCGGGTCGACCTTGGTCTTGACGAAGTTGGCGAGCATCTCGCGGAGAGCGCCATGCTCCTCCGTCGGCGTGTACAGGTCGAACGAGCTGGACGACTTTTCAAGATGGGCCAAATAGACAGGCGGCCAGTCAGCACCCACTCACTCAAGAGCCACAGAAGCCAAGGATACATAGACAGCGTGCACGTACCAGCGCGCGCGCGTTCACGCGGCGGAGAGCGGAGCCAGTGAGGCGGCGGGCGGCGGTCGAGAGCATCTTGGGTGTGGGGCTGGCGACGTCAGAGTTCGAATGGACCGCCAGTGGGAAGCCACGCCATCAACGCATGTTGCGTCGTCTACACTCGAGCGGTCGCTGATTGGCCGAAACGCGACGTACTTCAAGTCCAAATGGTGTGGACTACACAGAACCAGCGCAGATGGAACAGATGGAATGCGCTTCGATTAGAGCGCTATGCGAACTTAACGAGTCGGTTCTAGAAGAGACCCCAGTTGAAGTGGCTCCCTCATGGATTCCATCAATCATCCAAGCCATTGACGTCAAGGATGCCAGCGAGAACGAAAATAGAGAGGAGTGGGGACTCCATCGATTACCAGATCTGTCACTGTGGCTGCCGCTGCCATGCACCATGACAGGCCGTGCCGCGCCACGAGATGCCATGACAGTGGAGACCAAGGTCTTCCCGTCAAGGCTGAAGGCCAGTACTGTGGTTCCTCTCAGTGCCGCCTTGACCAGTACAATCTACGAAGACTGCCTCGCATTCCCCCTGCCCACAATCGACATTCGCAGGACGCTGATTGCGAAAATGTGCGGTCGTGAGCACGACGCCGCGTTCAACGCCTCCGTCTTCGCGCTCACGCGGCGTGTGGAGCCGTTCGTGTACGTCGCGGTCGTGCTGCTCGTGGCCTCGTCGTTGTCGCTCTTCTTCATTGCGGATCTCCACGTGCGGTCACTGGCTGTGAGCGTGGCTGTGGTGTCAGGGCTCATCTACTACGTCCACGCTGTCGCGACGCTGGCATGGGACGTGCTGCTTCTCGTGCTCAAGACCTTCGACTTTTGGTTCCTTTTCGTGATGAGCGTTGCCAACACCCTGCTGTGGTGCTTCCTGTTCCATGATATTCGTGCCGCTGCCATGCTCATTATCGGGCTCGTGCTCCACCTGGCGACGACAGTAGACGCCAACGTCTACACGCGCCGCCTCTCGGTTCGCCTCTGCGTGCTAGGCCCTCCTGCAGTGTTTACTGGTCTCGTCTTCGTGTTTGCCCAGCTCCCTCCTGATCTTCGCTACACGACGTACTACGTGCGTGGCGTGGCAATCGAGTTGGTGGACCTCATGGCCAACGCCAACATCACCGTGATCTACTTCATGATGGTGCGAGGACTGCGCTCGTGGCGATTGGTCATCTCTCGAGACCCCTTGGAGGTCATCCGCTGCGACGTATTCTTGCCTACCTGCCGCCTGGAGCCGAAGCAGCTTCGGTCGGCTCGCACAAGATCGGACCTTAACGTAGCGTCTGTAGCCTCACCAGCGACGGCATCCACGTCTCGCCGTTTACGACTCGATCAGCCGGCGATTGGGCGTGCAATTGACGTGTCTAGGTTCCTCGTGCCGTCATTTGCAAAGTTTGCCACCAAGTTTCTGCTTGTGAGGATTCTCAACACCGTCGGTCTGACTGGCTCTGTGTGCTCTGCGGCTGCGGTTGTGTGGAAGGTTGCATCAGCAGCTTTTGGCAGCGGCACGAGGGGCACGACGCCTGAAGCTCTCGTCATAGTCGGGTTTGTAGCATCGTCAGCGTTAGTTGGGATCCACGCAGCTCACTTCCAGCCGAAACTCGCCAAGAGGGTGCTCATGGAGATGGATGCGTGGTACATGTCGTTCCAAATCACGAGTACGACCCTCAGCATGTGCGATGCAGTCGACTGGCAGCCTCTGGACGTGTTGCTTTTCTTAACGCAGTGGCTGTGGTGCCACTGGACGCTCTTCCTCGACGCACTGCCTGCCACGACTCGTCGCCGACTGGGAATTTCCCGATGTTTGATCGTTGTGGTCACGGCCATACTGATCCTGTATCCCATGCTGCTCGGCTACTATGTCTACTACTCTCCTGCTCGCCCCTTTCTGAGGAATCGAGTCCTCGTGGAGATGCAACTGGGTGGGACTGTGATGAGAATGGAGACGTTTGGCTTCCTGGCCAGCAAGCTGTTCATGCTCAGCGTGTGGACGGTGCGGTCGCTGTGGCGAGAACTCACGCGACCGACCGACACCTTCAAGACCATCGAACTGAGCGCGTACTACACCGTCAGCGACATCGAGGGGTGCGTTGGAAGTGTTCTCATAGGCGCGCCCGATTGGTCACATACCAGGAAGTGATTGATTGCCTGTATCAATCCCACTTGAGCCCTCCGTCGTTTGGAAGTATTTATGGAGCGGGCAGTTGAGAATGCGGGGCAATCCGCCGTAACCGGTGCGTAGCTCCACACCAAACGAACAAGACGAGTGTCACGATGAGCGAGAGGAGACGCATGGGTATGTTGATGCTGACGTTGCCTCGGCTGCGTCAGGGGACTGACGGATGCTACGCTGGGGTACTGTAGTGCGGCGTCCGCTGGCGAGGTCGCCCTTCCCGTCCGACAGAGATGGCAACAACCAGGTAAGAACACACCGACCATCTCGCCTTTGACGCTTCTGACAGCCTCCTCACCACCACTGTAGTCCCCTTCAGTGCACAGCCGCAAGATGGAGCTCAAGCTGGACGACCCAGCCATTTCCCCACCCCCGGAGTACGAGCCTCCCGATTTCCCATGCGACGACAACTCGCAGGTGGCCCATTCCCCCGTCCACATGAGCAAACCTAAGCTGAATTCCCACGGTGCACCATCCAGTGGCAGCATCTACGACTATCTGGATGAGATCGAGACGCAGTCCGAGCTCCAGATGCAGACTTTCGTACCGGGGTCAGTGGGAAGCCGGTCAGTTGACAGAAGTGATGACAGGAAACACCACAGCGAACCTGCCTGGGACGATGCGAAGAGCCACTCGCCTGCACCGTCCTACCGCTCTGCATCTGCACGCTCAGGGTCGGACGCCAGCCACCAATACGTGGTTGGGATCAAGGAGAAGCTCGCGACGCTGACCATCGAGCTGAACGTGAGTGTTGCACTGGCAAGTTCAGAGCAGAAATGATACTGATTGCTGTGTGAACAGGACAAGAGCAAGACGATTGAGCTGCTGAAGATGGCTCGCAAGAAAGACAAGGCCAAGATGAAGCAGCTTCTCGCTCAGGAGGAGGACAAGTGCAAGGCCCAGCTCAAGGAGCAGCAAGCGCGGTTCGAAAAGGAGCTGGAGAAGCACTTGGATTTCACACAGAACGTGGTCACCGACAAGGTGAGCGTCCCTAGACTGTCAGGTTCACTACAGTGTGTGGTAGCTCACACTATGGTTTCAGGCAGAGCTGACGAAGCGGTGTGATGAGCTGTTGGCGGAGCTCCAGAAGGCCAACGCCGCCACGTCACGAGAGGCGGAGCGGTTCAAAATGCAGTTGAAAGATGCGAAAGAGAGGTGGCAGGTGCAGGAGAAGGCCAAGCGCGAGCAGTGGATCACCAAGAAGACCGAGGAGATCAAGAAAAGCACGGTGAAGGCACTGGAGCCGGACATCCAAGCGATTCTCGCTAAGGGCAAAGCCGATTTGGACAAAGCGCAAGAGGCGGCAGCGGAGGAGCGACGCAAGCTACACATTCAACTAGAGAAGGACAAGGACGCGGCTCTGATGCGACTCAAAGACGAGTACGAGCGCAGACTCGTGGACGCGAGAGAGAAGGAACGAAGCAAGCTGATGACGCGTCTGGATGCCGCCGACGCGGAGCTGCAGCAACAGCTGAGCAGCCAGCGGCGACGACTTCAGGAAGAAGCGGAGGTCGCTCGCAATGAAGTGGGCGCGGAGCTGCGAGCCATGAAGGCAGCGCATGCGAAGGAGCTCGAAGAGCTCAAGGGCCAGGATGCCAAGCGCCTGGGGGCTGCAAAAGAGCGGCTCCTGAAGGAAAGAGAAGAGCTGGCGAGAAAGTACGACAGTGATCTCATGAGCCTGAGGGAGCAGACGAGTGTCGAGTGTGAGCAGTTCAAGGCGCAGCTCACGAGCAAGCTGCGTCACGAGATGGAGAAGCAGAAGGAGGAGATGGAGAAGCAAATGCTCGTGTCGCGCGACTCCAAGCTAGAGATGGTGATCGAACGGCTGCAGCAGGAGAGTCGCGAGGCCATCGACAAGGTGGAGCTCAAGGCGAGGCAGAAGCTGGAGCAGGAGCGACGCGAGTGGGAGCGGAAGCTCAAGCAGACGAGCGAGATCGAGGGCGTGTGGATGGAGAAGAACCGCGAGCTGCACGACAAGCTCACGCGGTTGGAGGAGACGCGTGAGCAGCTGCGACGCCACAACGACGAGCTCAGTGGCGACGTGAAGAAGGCCCAGGACAAGTCGGCGGACCTGGCCAAGCTGCTCCATGAAGAGCGACGGCTCCACGAGAAGACCACGAAGGAACTGGAGCGGCAGTGCGCGTCGCAGCAGAACGAAGCGGCCTACAACAGACAGCAGCAGGCCGTGGAGGCGACGCAACTGCGTGAACAGATCGCGATGGTGGAGACGACGCTGCAGGAGAAACTGGCCAAGCAGCAGCGCGAGCACGAGGCCGAGCTCACGAGTCTGCACGAGCGCGTCAAGCACACGATCGCGAGGAAGGACCACGTGATCGGCAACCTCCAGGAGGAGCTCCACATCATGCAGGTCAAGCTGGACAAGAGCCACGCGCTGATTGAGGAGCAGCGACTGCAGCTCTTCGGCGAGTAGAGAGAGAGGATAATACAATTCGATTTTCCAAAAAGAGCAACATGCATTATTTTAATACGACTCGACGTATCACGCGTCGGCATGGCGGTCTCCTTTAATGGAGACGCCACCACGCTCGACACTAATAAGAATAAAGAAGAGAGACACGCTCGGCCTCTAGAGGAGGCCGGAGGATGTGTGGGGGGGGATCGCTACATACTACAGGGTGGGCGGGGGAGAAGAGACTCAGTCCTTCTTCGCTGGCTTGGCGGCGGCCTTCTTTGCTGCTGCCGGCGCCTTCTTCACCGCCTTCTTCTTCGTGGTCGTGGGCTTCTTGGACGACACCTTCTTCGTCGGCTTGGCGGCACCGCTCTTCTTCTTGCCGTCCGTCTTCTTCACGGCCTTCTTGCCCACCGCCGCGCTCGTCTTGGATGGCTTCTTCGCGACAGGCTTCTTGGCCTTCTCAGTCGCAGGCTTCTTCTTCTTGTCAGCCGCTGGCTTCTTAGCCTTGTCGCTCGCTGGCTTCTTGGTCTTTTCCGACGCCGACTTCGCGGTCTTCTTCACGACTGGCTTTTTGGCCTTGACGGTCTTTTTCACGACCACCTTGGCCGGCTTCTTCTCGTCAGCAGCGAGCTTGAATGAGCCCTTGACGGCCAGCAGCTTGCCGGTCTCCACGCCCTTCTTCAGCGCGATGTTCAGACGCGACTTGGAGTAGCCGTCGCCCTTCTTGGCGGCCACGAACTTGTCGATGGCCTGGCGCGACGAGCCGGCGCGCTCCTTGAGCGTGAGCACGGCCTCCTTGATGAGGTCGTAGTAGCCAGGGCCGGCGTTCTTCTTGGCGGCGGCGGCAGCGGATGGCGGCATATTCACTGGTGGTGATGGGGGAGAGGACGAGGGCTTGGGCGGAGGGGGGAACTTTTTGAACTGGAACTGGAA